>JAXBDA010008663.1:0-14251 GCA_036023075.1 Gaultheria prostrata | reverse complement strand
AGGGCACTTCCTGGCGGCCGCCGCCCCTTCCCCCTACCGCAGCTCTTCCACCTCCTTCCTCACCCCTTTCCTCCTCTCCTCTCCTTTAATGCTTTCCCCCATGGTTTCCGGCAACCCCCATGGTGTTTGAGTTTCCCTCCTCCTCCTATGGGTGGCCGAAACCCGATTTTTGGGCAAGGGGGAGACGGATCTGGGGATTCCAGATCCGGACTCCTGACATCGGCGGCGACGACGGCGTGACAACTCCGGCAAAGACTCCGGCGATCTTTCTTCTTTGTTTTTTTCTGTATTTTCTGTTCTTTGTTATTTCCTGTTTTTACTTTCTCTGTTTTATTTTCTCGTTTTTGTAGGTTGTATTAGTGATCTGCTCCGGCGATCTTTCATTTATTGAATTCTTTCTTCTGGCAAAAAAAAAAAAAAAATTAAAAGTGATTACATACATGTTAGTCAATGATATAGTAACATTTAAAACCGTAATACTTAGTGACCCGTTCAACTTCGTTCAGTTATCAAGAAAGTATGGAAAAGGATAAGCAAATCAACTTCCCCATAACTTTTGGGGTGTTCAATTACGAGAAAAATAATGGGACCCACAAAATTAATTTTCCCACTAGGACTCACTTTCCTTCAAAATGCATCCTGCAAAAAGGAAGGAATTATGTATCGTGAGAAAGTTTGCTCCCACCAATTACACTTTCCACGAAACATCCTTTATCAAGTGAACACTCACGGGAAAGTAAATTTCTCTTTCCTTTACTTCACTTCATTTCATTTCACTTTTCTCGAGATTAACTTTCTCGCATAACATTCTTAGCAAATGAACGGAACCACATATTTGCAAGGTGGAATTTTGTTTTTTTCCCTTTTGATAACTAGATGTCCAGGTCAGCTTACGTGCAACTCGATTAATTTTTTGGGGACCTGAAGTTAACGACCGGGCAAACCCTCAAGTGGCCAGGTAGAATTACTTATCTTATGAGATTATCTCTTGCTTTGTTTATCAATCTAACCTATCAACCATGGTCTTCCTTTAAATAATTTAATCTTTTGCCCTTGCTTAAGGTAATCATAAGGGGCTAGAAGATCAGATTAGCTTGGTCCCCATAATACTCAAGCCAAGACAAAAACTATGGTATCAAAACATTACATGTGAAGTGGGGAATCTGCTTTTTCCTCCTTCTCCTTTCCTTTTGTTCCTTGCAAATCCAGCAAACAGGTTGGAAAAGAAGCCCAAGTCTAGTTTGAGCCTTACACCTAATCAATAATTGGACCATAGAGAGGTACCCACACTCTTAGTTGGATCCAATTAGTTTTGTTTTTTACTATATTAATCCATGCCCATGGGCCATGAGTAGAATATATAACCTATTACTATACTAATATGATGATAATGGTGATAAAAAATGGAATATTACACAGACTTGGAAAAAATCTTTCAATAAAAGTGTTCCTAAAGATCTGCAGTATAGGCTCCCACACAATAAATTTTCAGCAAGGAACTTTCGATTGTCATGAACTTTATTGGATTCTCTTTTACAGATAGGCCTTGAAAGGAGAAGAAAGGCTAAAATGAATGCAACACTACCACTATCGGATTCGTAGAGAGATATAATTCAGTACTGCATTACTACCGTCTGAAAGTAACTTATGTGGTTGTCCTATTGGTCTGTATTATAATATTGATAACAATAACTACATAGGTTTTATGTCTAAGCAACTAAATGTTTAATTTTTCTTGCACTTTTAATTTAATTTCACTACAATAAAAAGAATGTTTAGAATAGTTGTTTTTTTTATATTTTCATGGTGTGATTCCTTTTTCCCCATATATGACCTTAATTTTCTTACACTAATATGTTTATTAATTTCTACTCCTTTGTTAATTTATAACTGTTCAGATAACAAAAGACAACAAAATCTTATTAAGAATCATTTGGTTGAGAGAGAGAGAGAGATCTTGTAGCATGTATCTATGGTTATGTTGGTAATTCAATGATCTTTAGAGTGCTATTTATTTAATTAAGTTGGGTTTCATGCCCATGATATGTTGCATAGGATATTCTTTCTCCATTATAATATCCAGGTTGATCATCTAGCAGAAAAGAATTAATTAAGAGAAATGGTTTGGTACTTTGGATTACCTTAACCAAAATGTTTAATAGCAACACAATTACCAACATTTAATTTAGATCCATACAGAAATGTGTTACCCTTAAGTGCTCTTGAAAACACTAATTGGCAAAGATGGAAAATAAATTCTAAAAAAAAACAACTAATTTTCACACTACCCTTTTTTAACCTATTGAACTCATTTTTCTTAATCATAATGAATGTGAATTTATAATAATACCCATGTATGTGTTCAAAAATTGACCAATTTTAGGGACAATGCTCTTTTTTACATGTATAAGAAAAAAATTAAGGATTTCGGAAAAAAAGGAGTTGAAATAAATTAAGTACTAATCGTACAAGTAAAACGAGTATTAAAATCGTTGAAAAACACAAATTCCCTTATGATCTTATTGTAGTGACAGAGAGTACATTTAGAAAGGACACCGTGTTCGACTCGGCGCCACTCCATACATTCATATGCATCTTGGATAATCGCGCAACATATTAACAATGTGAAAAGATGGCATAATTTTTTTTAAAAGTATAAATGTTCGATCAATCTGAATTCTTACATTAAAAATCTCTACGAGATGAATAACTAATAATCAAAGTGGGATCCGAGGTGAAATATTCACAGTTCCAAACTAGATTCTGCAGTTTAAAAATATTTAGAACTGCAGAGAAGCTGTTCAAAATGAGAATTGAGACAAATGATGAGATAAGCAAAAAAAACCATGTTATGAAAGGTACTTATTATTTCCTTTTGTTTTTGGATAAGGGGGAAACTACAAAATCCATGAGAGGCTTTGATTGAATCATGGAGTCATGATCAGTACAAGAAAAATCTTCAGGAGCCTAGCCCCTTTTGTGCATCATGTGTTGGTGGTGGGGCCCAACATTGCATCAGATGCAATCCTCATAATCTAATATCTCTTCAGGTCCCCAAAGGAAGAGAAAAGTGTTTCCCCAGATGCAATCATTTTGCTGCAATCTAGTAGTAATACAAGAAATCCAACTCTTTTCTTTTCTTCTCGTAAGCTCACGTGCTCGGCCCAATTTTCATGCATCTCGATGAATCTTGGAATTTAATACCATCGCCCACTAGCGGGAAGCCCGATCAAAGCCCAAATAGCCCAAAAATAGTGAAATAGCAAAACTGATAGTTTTAGAGAAAACAAATCTTTAAGTGCCAGATCTAAGACCACCGGGCTAACTAGTTTTTTTTTTTTTTACCATTCGATATACATCGGTGGGAGTTAGCGTGGGAATTAGTGAGTTAGTATAGAAGGGATCTAGAAGCTATCCATAGCCCTAAACCCCAAACGCCTCTGTCAAGGCTCGAACCCTGGTCTTGCTTGTAGGAGAACCAGGAGATAACCGCTAGGCTACAAGCCCATGGTTCGAGTTAACCACTTTGGTTAGTAAAAGAAACCCAACGTGCTAGATAATTCGACTATAAAATTGACTTCTTCTGCATATAAGTGAAATTTATATCTATTTATACAGATCCACATCCTCGTCTCAAAAATGGGTATCCAATTACTACATAGTATGCTTTTTTTGTTTTTGTTTCCTGTCACAATCTTCTCCCCCACTTCTGAAGTAGTTGGCTGTATATTGAATGTATTATCTACAATAATCAATGGCAATAAATTAAAAATTTCAAACTTTAAGAATGATTTTTCTATATGTATGGATGTACAGTTGCATTACTTTAATACCCATGTTATCATGGATCATGGTGGATTCATATACATTGGAGACATAATAACGCCGAGTTTGATCAGAGCACCATGTCAGCGGTACGTCTCACAAATTAGAGTTCCTTCCGTCTGTCCTGATTTATTTGTGCATTTTAGAAAATTTAGCTTATTCAAGTAGCATAATTATTGCACTTTTTGAACTTGAAATTTCCAAAGAATGCCCTTCAAGTAAAATTAAATTTGTCGCATCAATTCAAAAGGCTTGGGAAAAATAGGAATCTCATAAAAAAATTCATTTGATTTGTCGAAATAGATAAATAATTTGGGGCAAAAAAAAAAAAAGAAGAAAGAGACAAAAAAAGAAAAAGAAAAAAGGAGGAGGGAGTAAATGATTCTTACATCACTTTTGTCTAAACACATAGATTGTTACCCATCACTATACCCATGGCCCCATTGAGCTATATAAGAATCTTACAGTTGCGAAAAAGATGGCATTGGCTTACCTAATATTCTGTTCTAGGCTTTTATTTTTTTAACCGAGAAAACTTTTATTATCCGAGAATATAAGAAAACAATAAAAGAAAAAACAAAAACGGCAAAATTGCACAACAACGAAGATGGAAACCACCAATCCGCTCGGACGTGGCTGGAGGAAGATGACGGAAATGTATCAGCGTCTGGAGCCCCACATCTCTTCATCCCACCGCAGACGCAGCTGCTAGGCGCTACCATCGCTACTGCTGGAAAACCCACAAACTCGACACCAAAGCTCGGATCTGAGGGCCAAAGATCCCAGATCTTAAGGTGTGGGACGCCGTCGTCCAAAAATGCTGGGGAAGCGGGATATCAGTCCTCTCTAGGGAGAAAGTCTCGACCACCTCGCAGCAGGAAATCAGAGGGAAAAAATGGGAAAGAGAGCTTAGAGATGCTCTCGAACTCTCTCGGCCTCTCCTTGACACAATAAATTTGTTCTAGCGTTGTTACTATCCCTGGTATCTGAACAAATTAAAGCTACTCATGTTTATTCGTTATACAAACAAACTAAGCTCGTTAACCTTTTACATTAAACTCAATCAAAGTAAAACTCAGATCGTTCGAATAATTACGTACAAAAAATTGAAGTTTCTTGACATCGGCTCATATTAGTTTACCTTAAAACCAAGCTAAAACTTTGAATATGTTCTCGTTCAATTTCTAACCAAACTTGAACAATCAATTGCTCGGCGTGTTTACATTCTTCGTCCACCTAAATTACTTCATTGAGTGGATTGTAGACCACTGGCAAAGTTTCCAAGTTATACTCATACCATCAGCAATATTTATTTTCTTACAATTGGACTTTGGTTTTCAGCCAATGGATTGGAGTCAGTTAGAATCCCCCCAATAGGAGATAGGATTCGGTAGATGAAGCCGTTGGAAGGATAATGAAGAGTCGGCAGCTACTCTCTCTCCCACCCCAGCCCACGGGGAAAGCCTCTTCTTTCCGGTTTACATCAAGTACATTCAATGCCCCACAATTAGAATCCAAGAGATGGGTCAATGGTGGGTTCGGGACGAAACCAGAGTGGATCTGCAACAAAGCGGGGCCTCCGTGATTTTATTTTTCCATACACATCAAATACTCTATGAGTTCTCTTCTTCTTCTTTTCTTTTCAATATTGTATAAATCAGCGGGGTTAATGGGTAACTCGTAGTTAGTATGTTAGAGCGTACGGGGTGTCAGAGGCTATCCATATGTAGCATTGAACACCAAAAGCCCACGGCGGGGCTCAAACCTTGGTCTCCCACCTGGGGAGAACCGGAGTTGCCAACTAGGCTACAAGCCCATCGGCATATGAAAAAATTGCAGTCCAAATCGTTTCGTCTTGGCCCATCCTTAGACCAGGCTTGTAGGCCCATTTCGCTTTTGATAGGGCATCTAGGCCCATTTAGATTACCTATAAACCCGTGCCAGTCCAAAAACCCCTTATCAAATTAGGGTTTCCAGACCACAAAGCTTATCGCTGGATTCAGCAACTTCGGCCACATCTCCTCTTTCGAACAATCGCTGAAAATGGCGACTCAGATCAGCAAAAAGCGAAAGGTCTGTTCTATTTTCACTTATCAATCTCCATTTTTTTTCGTATATATATGTGTGTGTGTGTGTAGCTGAGTTGTAATCTCGTTGCAGTTTGTGGCCGATGGAGTGTTCTTTGCGGAGCTGAACGAGGTGTTGATGAGAGAGCTAGCGGAGGATGGATACTCTGGGGTCGAGGTCAGGGTTACTCCCATGCGGACGGAGATCATCATTAGGGCCACTCGAACTCAGAACGTTCTCGGTGATTATTCCCCTTCATTTTCTTGGGCTTTTTTCTCGATTGATTGTCCGTTTAAAACGGCCATATAGTTTGATTTAAGTTCGGAGGATTATTTAGAGTATATATAATCCAATTGAAGTTTGTACGGGGAAATTGACTAAAATTGGGCTATATCCATTTCCTCACCAACGAGGGGTTGGATCAGCAGTGGAAACTCCGATTTGGTTGGACAAGGCGCGTGTTTGAGTCCTTTTAGCCCCGTATTGGTGCTAAAATACTCTTCAAGACCTTATCTTTGATCGGACTTAGGTGCAGTGACAGTGGTGTGGTGACGGGGCAATGCTCTTTGGTGGGGATGAGGAGAGTATCAATGATGGAGAACATCGCCAACTATGGGGATGAAGTGTTTGGGGCGAAGTTGAGAATTTGAGATGGTTGAGTTTTTTGAGTTCAGTGTTTTGAATGAGAAAATGTGTAATAGAGTACGTTTGAGTATTTTAAAAAATTGGTTACAGTGGATTCGGGGACAAGTTGGGAAAAATTTTCTCTAGAGATTTGATAATGTGGTATGGAGTAAGGATCAGACCATTCAATCATTTCGTAAAAAAAATGGTTCCAGTTGATTTTGGGGACGGTTTGGGAAATTTTTCGTGAGAGATTGGATGAAAAAAAACTTTTAGCATTTTATTTCGAATTAATCATTTGACCATATGTCTTCAAGTAAGGTGTGGGGTTGGGCTTCTTCTGTGTTTTAGGTATTTATCTTTGATTTCTGGATTGTTTTTAGGTGAAAAGGGGAGGAGGATCAGAGAGCTGACATCGGTTGTACAGAAGCGGTTTAAGTTTCCAGAAGGCAGTGTGGAGTTGTATGCTGAGAAAGTCAACAACAGGGGGCTTTGTGCTGTTGCTCAGGCCGAGTCTCTCCGCTACAAGTTACTCGGTGGACTTGCTGTTCGGAGGTATTAATGCGGATAAATTCATCTGATCGTTTCCTGTTAATGTTTATTCATCTGGGCTTATTGTCACTAGGCGAATACTATTTGATTTGGATTACCATATGCAGATTAGTCTTAATGAAAACATGGATTTAGGTTCTCGTATGACATTTTACACACATTTGAATATGTGGTCATTATCTGTTAGGCTCATTACCACAATTTGTTTTGAGTTATATATTGCTCGGAAGTAAAAGTTGTGTTCTGATTTTGTACGTCTTCTCTGCCTAGTAGAAGCGCATAAAGGATAACTAACTCCACCTTCTCGATTTGTAACCCATTTTCTTGAGGTGTTGTTTGCTATTTGCTTTTGTTTTGGTAATTTTGTGTTATATTTTTGTGTCAGTTAAAAATGCAAATTGGTGTTCGTGGACCACCTTTGTCTCATAACCATAGTCCCGCCATGCTATTATTCCTGTGAATTACACTAGTTTTCAATAGCAGAAACATTAGAAAGGGTACCTAATTAGCAAAAGATGATGGTTTCTCTCCTTCATACAATGGTCCCTTATTGATTCAGTAATTTGGCATGTCATATGCTATATCAGTGATTCTCTGTCGCTCTTTCCTATTCCAGGGCATGCTATGGTGTTCTGAGGTTTGTTATGGAGAGCGGGGCAAAGGGATGCGAAGTATGTTTGTTTCCGAGTCTGTTGCCTTTTCATGCGACTTTATTGATTCGTTATTGTATATTTAAGCACGAATCTAATTAGTTAGTGAACAGGTGATTGTCAGCGGGAAGCTCAGGGCACAGCGTGCCAAGTCCATGAAATTCAAGGATGGTTACATGATATCTTCTGGTCAGCCAGTCAATGAATATATTGATTCAGCTGTCCGACATGTTCTTCTTAGACAGGTTTGTATCCAATCTTTATAGTAAAACCCATAAAGGGGATTCAGAGTTATTACTTGGATAATCTTTTTTCTGGAGGCTCTCCTGGATTCTCAGCTGCGTTTGGATCATGAATTTGTGGTCGGAACTTAAAAGAATGGAAAGGGAAATGGTTTATTTAATAAATAAACACACATTACCTTTTCAACTTCATTATCTTCCTAACTGTACCTTCTCGTATTTCCCTTTCCCTCGATCCAAACAAGCCCTTATGTTCTCTGCGTTTGAAATCCTTAATTCAACTGATGTTTTTTTTCTCATGAAGGGTGTACTGGGTATAAAGGTCAAGATCATGCTTGATTGGGATCCCAAGGGAAAGCAGGGTCCAACAACACCGCTCCCAGATGTTGTCACAATCCACACCCCTAAAGAGGAAGACGAATACTTCAGATCAGCAGTGAACCAAGCTGTTGAAGTTGAGGCCGCCATGCCCCCCATCATGGTTTAAAGCATAATTTTCAGCTGTTCTTCCGAAATGGTTACCTTCAATTCTGTTGTGGATGTTATTCATCTTTTTGAATGTTGTGAGTTCTGTTACTTTTTCTCTAGACTATTTTGGGTCTATATAGGAATGTTGGCCTGAGCATCAGCTTATATGTTTAATATTTCTAATGGGAGTTATCGAGTAGTTCATCGGAATCATCTTTTTGTTTGAGAATATATGCTGTTTTTTTAAGTTGAGTTTGCACTTTCGATCGTCCACCAGTCCCTTTAGATTTCCCAGTTGGCCCAAAGTTTGAAACTTGTATGATTAGTTTCTCAATCAATCTTTAGATGTAAAGTGAACAAAATTATCCAGTAGAAATCATCTTCGGCTTGTTGAAAGTTTTTTCCCCGGTTGGCATGGCATATGAATATGGTTTGTTGGCATCTCATATTAGTAGGGAGGTGCTTCATAAAATCCCTTAAAAGGAGTGGAAGATAGAAAAATAGAGTAGTACGTAGTGGTTGGTTCGACGGGTAAGTACTTGAAGTTCTTTGTCCAGTGATCGAGTTCAAATCTTTATAGCCGTTTGGTGGTTATAGACGTGCTCTACGGTGGGTGGTGTTCTCCGGTAGATGACCATACGATGTTGTGAGTATTACTCCGCGGTTATATGTCACAGGAATATTGGAGTAAAAAAGAGAGGAAGATACAGAAAAGTTTAAGCTGGTATGTACCAGGTAGGCAGGTAGTGATTTCAGCTGATTGTCAACTGATTTTGTTACTAGTTAGTTAAGGCTGAATGTGTGGAGAAGTGTATTTAGTCAACACATCCATTAAAAATAATTCTGTTAGTTCCTGAACCCGGAATCCGTTTCCTGGATTCATTACAATGATTCCTTCACGAAAACTGTTACAAACACATTCATTTGAAAAACTCCTCACAATTGAGAGTCCACACCGCTAAGAAGAGTATGTGTAAATGGGTGTCTGTAAGAATCTGGTAGTTGCTTTGTTCTTGCGTTATTGCAGATTCGAAAATTGCTACGGACACATATCAAAGTACACGGGTTAGGCCACAACCTTTCCAGAACTGTCCACTGGGTATGAACGTCACTCGTATCTACGCTCTACAGTGAAACACTCACTTGCATCGAACGATTAGAGACATATTTTGTGCACTTTCATCTTTGTCCATAACATAGCTTTTATTATCCTCCAGTAGTTGACATGAAGGAGAACGAGCCAACAGAAATGAAATTGAAATTGATATGCTTTTGAGTTTTGATAGAATTGAAGCCAATGGAAACTGTAACATTAGATCAGTTACATAACCAAATACGGAACAGAAAGCTATAAACCATAACCCAAATTTCCACACTCAGCTCCTCTTAACAGGGTCGAAATTGGAAACCCCAATCACAGCCCCAAGAATTGCTACGAGCACTATTCCCCCTGCCGCAATGCTGAGCAAGAAGTTATTCAGCGACGGCGTGAGACCGGAGGACCCCGCTGCCTCAGCCACCTCGGGCACCATCATCGATGCCGTCAGTGCTGCCGCTGTTAAACCCACCACCGCTTTCTCTTTCAGCGAAGCCCTAACTTCGAATTTCCCCACTGCTGCTGCCACCTTCGAAGGCCTCACCGGCAAGGCCTTGAACCGCCTTTGGTTTGCCGTATACAGCGGCATTAAGGCCATAACAGTTGAAGTGGAGGCCATTTGGTTACCCCCTTTTTTCTGGAATGGAAAATGGGATGTGATTTGTTTTCTGTGGATTTTGAATTAGGGTTGAAGTGAGAGGATGGGGTATATTGGTATGAATTTGATTTTGAGGGGTGGGAAGTTGGGATCAGAAGAGGATTGTCAATCACCTGTCTTTGTCCGAGGTGGCAGTTTCCTGAATTGGGTATGGTGGATATTGGATAAGGTTATCCACAGATATTTCCCCAGCCTACATCAGTTTTTTTGAAGTTTTTGGAAATTTTGGATGGTATTTGAGCAATCGAATTGGGAAGAGTAACGAGTAATATTAATTTCAAGTCGAGTGCGAAACATATTTATCGTACTCATTTGAGTTATCAATCCAAGTTCGAACAACTCAACTTAGTACGTTAAGCTTATATTGTATATCAAACCAAACTACTCGAGCTTTAGTTCATGATCGGCTGAATTGATAAACAAGTAAAGCTTTTACGTACCGCAATTGTTGACTTACACCACCATTTCAAACAAAACGCCATGCAAAATATTTCACCATTAATTTTTTTTGATTAAATCTAATTCACCCGTATTATTTACTCGAATCACATGCAAATCTCCCATTTATGTAGGGTCGGGATATTACAATATAATTCAGAAATCATGTAAAACAAAGGCACCTTCAACGTCTGGTACCAATACTTACACAATTGTTCAGTAATTTACACATCAAATATGAAAAGAATTGCTTAGTTGCAACTTCCAAGTGCTCGGTCGTCTGCTAGATCTTTTGAAGATGACAATATAGCCTTACTGATTGTCCAGGAAAGAATTCCAGCTATGTACCAAAAAAGCAAAGAATTCCAGCTAACTAGCTGGCAAATAAATAGAGATTCCAAAGTATGATCTTTGATGCAGAAATTGCATCTTGTTGAAGAGGGAAAAAAAGCAAACACCAAAGAACTACGCCATTTAAATGGAAGATCCATTCCCTGAAGATCATGACAAAGAGAGATGTAGGAAGTCAATACACCATCTTAGATTGGATGGATAGTTTTACTTTTAATTGTCAAGAAAGAGCGAAAATGAATTCGTACGTTCTTTTTAGCAAACCCTCAGTTCAAGTAAAAAACGTACTAAACTGTACCTACTCTTCTGGAAAAATCAAGATCCTCTCATGTGATACTTATGTGACGCAGAATGGGATTCACTACCGTCCTACTTGATATTCAAGCCATTCATGTTTAAGTTTACTTCGGCCTTTTTTTTTTCTTTTTTTTTTGTTAAGTAAGTTTACTTTGGTTGTGTTTGGAAAAAGGTGGAGAGTTTTATGCATGGAATTGAAAATGGTAGTGAAACCATGAAATAATTTTGCCCTTTCCACTTTAGTAAAGTAGTATCTTCTAATCTTTTTCTTTTCATTCATTAATTCCTTACATCATCCAAACAAGCCTTAACAAGTGGACAACTGTGGTTCAGATATTCTTCTATATATGGACAAACCCACATCAGGGATCAGGAATCATAATTCAAGTAGTCATGTGAATTCAATTCGAAGTGAATTACAGGGAAAAGATACATACTTGGTGAAGAGTAGGAGTACTTCATGGTAAGCAAGATGATGTCAATGCGAATCAGTTGTAAATTTACGAGATGTAGGGGGTGTAGACCCAACATAGCTAAGCTAAGCTTCTCGAGGTGGAAGATTATATTTGTTACCAAGTTCGCTGAAGATTTTCTTCAGCTCGAACACTAGATCAGATTTTCGGCTGCTCTTGACCCCGTAATTTTGAAAATTTATGGTGTGGTTGACATAGAGAGCCATTTTCAACTTGTTAAAATCTACAATCTCCTTAACTTGCACACTGTGGTTTGGACGCCAGTGTTGAGGCTTGCTCTCTATGTACCTGAAAGTACCCACAACTTTTTTTAGTCAAGATGGTATCTTATTGGGAAATAAATGTCAAAAGAACCATGTGACAGAGGAATATGTTTGGGAGACTTCAAAAGAATGGAGTGGACATACATTTTTATTTTAGCTTTCAAAGCTGCAATACTCTCTGCCGATGTCGAAAAATCAACAGAAAACTCCACAGAATCACTCTGCTCTGGGCTTCGATAATAATTGCTGATTGGTTTGGTTGCCAAAACTAAATTCGGATATATTATCATTTCATTGTCATATCTCAAGAAGATTGTTGTCAAAATGTTCACCTCTTCAACGACCATCTGTGAAATATCAACAGAATAAGATAACTGAACCACGTTTAACCTTAATATATACTACAAAGCTGTATGTATTATACCCTGAGTGACTTACCTGTACCCCATCAACGACACAACGATCACCTACGTCAAAGGGGTGCTTCACAAATACAAATATGAGGCCTTCAAATACAGTCTTACAAGTGCTGCCGAACATAAATGTCAGTAGCAAAAGCTGAGATGAAATGAAGACGAGCACTTTGGTTGTTGCAAATCCCATCAAAAGTAGCCACAGAATAACGAACACCACAAGTGTAATTCCAGAAAAAAATTTGTTCAACTCCTCAATGGCTGTTTTAGTGTCGTTTAGAGAGTGAGCTAGTGCTTTGCGTTCATTGTAGACATTCACCTGTAGGCAAAGACAGTACATTAGATTTAAAGCCATAAGAGTTCCAGTTGAGAGTGCCTAGTGCCTTATGCAGCTTTCTTTTCATTTATACAAAAGGATACACCAACAAAATAGTATTTCTTGGGCAGATTATGCTCCTTTTCCCATTTTATCTTTGCCCAAAACGGGCATGGCATGTATTTCATCTCGGCCGAAAATCGATGCAAGCATATAGACCTGCTATATTATGTGAATAACCAACTCCAAAAAGGATCATTTGTAAATAGGTGTTTTGCGGATGCAGGTCTGATGTTGTGATGTGCTGCCAACATTCCTGAATCCTTAAAACTGAAAGCAACCCTCAAAACCAAGAGTAAACTTGGGAGAGAGAGGGGGGAGGGAAAGGAAAAAAAAAACGTGGCGGGAGTATTATAGATAAAAATGATAAATAAAGATCCTACTTTTTAGTTTTTCTTTATTTGCTTTGTTTATCTTACATTTTTCACAATCGCAAATAAATGAATTTATTCTCAACACACTTCAAATTTTCAAAAAATAAGAGTTGATATATGTCTTCCTGTGCATAGAACAAGAACAATGCTAGCATATATCAAACACGGGGATGGAAAAAAATATCTTTTCATCAACCAAAGTTGTGCCCGTTCAATACACGAGACTAAAAAAAACACCAATGTGATTTTTTGTGGTGGTGCCGTACATTGAACAGGTAAAACGCTAGTTATGGGAATATATTCAAGTGTTATTCAAGCTTTGCTCTCATACATACTCACTGAATGATAACAACACAAGTCCAAAGAAGTTACACTATCAGGAACTATCGCTAATTCGCTATGCATGAAGGAAAGATGAAATTCTATTGACTAAAAAACTGGACAAAAACCACAGGTTAAGAACAAAACTGCAGAAGAACTACATTCAACAAACAGAAAATCTTACCACCCAGTTCCTTAACGACGATTTCTTGATTAGTCCTGTTTCTGCTGCACCAGCAAACAGAGGGAGCACATTAACCACGTCCTCCTTTCTCATGAAACGCAAGAGGTCCTCCTTGTAAATATACCTAAGACCATAACACCTTGAAAATGATAAGATGAAGCAAACATATGGAAATATGTAGACTCCAGAAGGTAATTGCATACCTGGATCCAGGCCTTGCTACATTCTGAAAGATTCGATAAGCAGCAGCCTTTGCTTCCAACTCACTAGTAATCTTTTCCTCAACCCCGTCATCATGAACGCTCTCGTCAAGTGCACTGGAAATAGTTGAAAGCCCTGAAGTCCGTATTACTGTAATCAATCCTCTCATGGTCCAAGCACATATTTTATCTTGTTTCATACTATGAAGCTTCTTCATATTAATCACGTGTTCTTTCTCCACTTTTTTCCCCTTATTCACACTCTTCAAACTCAATTGACCACTACTTGTAGATCTCCCAACACTTTTAACATATTCCATCAGCGGAGGTCCCGAAAGAATCTGAAGAACATACTGATGAAATATGGATTCTTGAATCC
>JAXBDA010008662.1:0-14252 GCA_036023075.1 Gaultheria prostrata | reverse complement strand
TTGTTGAAACATATGTTGTCAAAATATGAAATTTTCGAAGTACCTACTTCAGTATCCAAATGTCGAATATGTGCACATATTTTCGGTGTGTGAATGTCGAAAATATAGTCGTGTTTCAGGGGCATTTTCTGTCTTTGCACATTAGTGAAAATTGGGAAATTTTTGATGGGTTGTATGAAGTAAATAACGGGTTGTGAATAGAATTAGCCAAAATATTAATATATAAGTCTTTGAAACAGTTACATGATAGATGCCAAATATGAAACTCAAAACATTTACATTTGTCATTTTATCAAAATGTAAGTCCCAAGAATGTAAATATGTTTTCTTCCAATACTCCTTTCAAACATGCATGCACGCTTCACACATAATCATCTCTATGCTCCAAGCTTGGTACCTGAAATTGTTAGGGTGAGCTCACTAACCCAGTAGGAAAACGTCTACCAATTCTAAATGTAAGAGAGATAAATATGAGGCATAGCCAAAAGAAATTTACATGAGATATAGTTTGAGAAATTTCATAAGGGTTCAAGACACATAACTATATTTAAAATACCCTATGTTACACCAACGGTCGTACCACCGTATCCTACACATATCCGACACATACTCGATCCGTCCCAACGCATCACATAGGCCTAAGCACATCAGACACGTCTCATAGGATCAAAATATACATATAGCGTAGACAAGGGGACTCAATCCATTGACAAAACTAAGGGAATTCATCAATAAGTACAATGAACGACACTATGTGCCATGAAGGCCAACCCAGATCAATAACCTCACAGTTATATCCGATACGTACCCAACACATCGAGTATCTTATCCAAATTAACCATTCATTATACTTTGGGCATACCATACAGACCCCGTGTCACTCCGGGCATGCCATATAAGCCCCGTGTCACTCCGGGCATACCATTTTTCGGGCCCCGTGTCAATCCTTTCACTTAATAGCCATTTCATGCTCATTCACATTATTTAAGTGTCCATGCAATAGTTCACCTCAAATCAACGCTCAAAAACTCTAATTCGATCAACTATTACCATCATAGTGTCGTTAGGTGTCAAACACGCAACTCGAAACCCAAGGAAACTTAAGGAATCGTCAAATATACCAAATTATACTCATGACATGTATCTTAAGATGTTTCAAGTCCATTGGAATGGTTATAGTATGTATATCACACAAAACGGGCCAAAAAGGGTCAAAGGAGCAAAAGTTGTACGAAGGGAGGTTTGGATCGATCCAAAATCAACTGTTCGTCCACTAAAATAGTTTGGATCGATCCAAAAACGTTAGGATCAATCCAAAATGGTCCAGAGCAGAAATTTTCTCAAATCAAGGATGATCAATGGGGGCTTGTTTTGGGTGATTTCAAGGGCATGAATGGACAAGTTGGGCTACAATTCAAGGGTTCAACAACAACAGTAACTCAATTTATAATCTTGTAGCTTGATTCACAAATTTTCCTCAACACAAAGGAGAGCAAACAAGGCACAAAGGGATTTTCTTCTTATTCCATCCAAGGTCAATAAACTAATGAATAAGACGGTGAGTTTCAACCAAGTAATTCACTTAAGGGAGGCATAAATGAACTTGGGAGCAACATACCACACCTCTAACATAACTATAATTTGATTTAGGAGGTTTTCAAACACAACCCAATGCATAAATTGGAGATAAACCATTAGAGACCAACACATCAACTTAACCACTATGGAAATTCATAAGGGAACAAGACAACACCATGTGGTTACTTTAAATGTGATTAGAATTGGGTTTTTAAAAGAGTTTAACAATAACATTTGTAGAAAATCAAGTTGAAAGCTATACACACACATACACTACTCAAATACTTAGAATAAGTAGAAATCCCCTACCTCCAAGCCAATCAAGCTCCAAATCAGCTAGGAAGCAAAACACTAGCTTTTCCTCAAACCCTAACCAGATTTCAAGCTCCCCGGAGTGAAATTGACGTGCACCAAGCTTCCCCACGCGTAGAGGGTCGGATTTTAATGAAATGGTGTGAAGGAATTTGATGGGAGAGGGGTAGATCTTGGAGTGAAGTTGAAGAAGATGAAGATGGAGATGAGAGAGAGGGCCGGGTCTGTTTTTGGGGAGGGGGAGTGTGTCTCTCTCTCCCTTATAACCACATAAACACACACACATAGGATAATCACATCCCAAGCCCACAAGTTATTTGCGTGATGCAATTTGACCCCAACCAACTCGCGCACCAAATTAATGTAACACTTGAACACTTTTAAATATTTTACACAATTCCTCACATTTCCCCAGTATTATTTACGGTAAAATAAATAAAGTTTTACGGGTCTTTACAAAGCACATGTATATCTCGCCTTTCTTCACCTTTCTTCACCTTTCTTTCATTTTTATATGGTGGAACATGAATCTTCATACAACTTGCCTTCTATTTGTTAAAACACAATGAGGAGAGAGACAGCACGATTCATTATATTTCGAATATCAATTCTATAAAAACAACAATTACCAAAATTTTGACTAAATTATGTATTACAACAATGTAATTTAGCACAATATTAAGTCTATAACATAATAAAAAATAAATGAAAAAAATTATAGGTAAAAGTACCGTGTCAAAATTACACTGATTTTTTATTTAAAAAATAGTTCTTACAAAAAAACAATTAGGATGATTTTTCATTCCTCTTTATTTTGGGGGATATGATAATATGAAATTTTATATATGACGTTAATTTGGAATTTTTTTATTGACAACCGAAAAAGAATGAGATATGTAATACAAATATCATTTTTACAAGAATCAATCTATAATTACTAAAATATAAATTGTACAGATAATGACGAAAATTCAATCACATTTAACCAAAAGCCTGATTTGGTTTTAATCCATAGTTTTGACAGGTCATAAGTGAATTTCAGGTCGGCTACAGCCTCGAACTGAGCATATAAGGATCTCTGGCTTTTCTTATCTTCCTTTGATGGAGCTGTGATAGCTTTGTAGCCTTCAAGTATCTCTGCTCAGTGTACATTTACAGAGTCGGACAATGTTTTCAACTCTGATGTTAAAATCCAATCGGAAAAAAGAAGAAAAGAAGAACAAGTCTTAGTTGTTAGATACCCAAAATATTTAGGGGTGTTTTAGTCATTCATTGGCCTAAACTGACAGCGTTAGGGTAAACTTAACGGAAAGGGTAAATCGTGCTAATAGTTTGTAAAGAAGGGAGGAAAGTACAATTTTCATAACCTTAGCTTATGTCCCTGCATTTTTCATGAACAGCAGGGGAGGTCGATGAAATTTACCCAAACAATTAACAGAGGCTGTGTCAGCCCTAAAATACAAATCGATCAGAAAATCCACACCAAAATCGCAATCCAAATCGACCAAATCTTAGCAGCTCCGGCGACGACCGGCCGGTACCGAAACGATGAGAACAGGTACCTCTCTCTCTCTCTCTCTCTATCTCTCTCTCTCTCTCGTTGTCCTCCCTTTCTCTATCCGGCCATAACTATTAAACTTTGGGTCTAATAACATTTAGGGTCTAATAAACATTTAGGCTCCTTCCCTTTCAGCATTTTTTAGCTTCAGTGAAGTGTCAATGATTTCTGAATTTTTTTTCTCTATCTTTGATCCGAATGAGGGGAATAATGGGGGTCCTTGAACTTCCTACCACATTTTCTATCATCGTCTACATTGTCAGAATCTTTCTCCATTTCGTTTACCATCCCGAGTAAGTAGTCCATTGCTAAGGTTAAGTCTAGCCAGGAGTGTCACCATGGCAGTATAGAGAATTCACATGGGCGCACTGTGAATAATTGGAACAGGAAAGAAGAAAAAGCCTGGGAGTCTCTCCTTGGTGTTTGAGTGTTTCAAAATCATAACTACCAAAATTGTCGAAAACTTGATATCACAAGAAAGATGGTGTCTTTTAGCCCGTTTTAGAGGCTGCATATTTTTCAATGGCAGAATAAAGATAGTGATTAGCTGCAGAACTGCTGCACCAATCATAAGGCAAACACTTCTTCATGAAGACTCCAAACCAGTACGAAATAAAGAAATTAGAATTAATTACTATGGCTTCTCCATATCAATTGTGTTAGATTTCTTGGAGGGTTCCAACCTAAAACCAATTGACAATAGATGGAGTAACCTCTAGAATATATTAACCAGGCTTGGGTGGCTTGGATAGACGATGTGGGATTTAACAAATTGGTTGTTCTCACTTAAATTTGGCCTTAAGGACGAAGCCTTTTAAGGGGTGTGGAGCAATAGGAGTAGGGATGGAAGTGCTCTTAGTTGAATTTTAACTGGGTCACTGGGTGTGCATTAATGGATGGTACCTTGGTTAGGAAGAGATGGGCCTTGGTTAGTGGTTGTTAGTGGTTAAGGGAGAGAGAATCAGGAGTTAATTTAATGCTGTTGATAAGTGGGAGAATGGCTGTAAACTATGTAGAAAGATGGTGTCTTTTAGGGGCTGCATATTTTTCAATGGCAGTGATTAGCTGCAGAATTGCTGCACTAATCAGAAGGCAAACACTTCTTCATGAAGACTCCAAACCACTATGAAATAAAGAAATAAGGATCAACTACTACTACTTCTCCACATCAATTGTTTGTTCTCGCTTAAATTTCGCCTTGAGGACAAAGCGTTTTAAGGGGTGTGGAACGATAGGAGTAGAGATTAGTTGAATTGTACCTGGGTCACTGGGTGTGTATTGATGGATGGTACCTTGGTTGGGAAGAGATAGACCTTGGTTAGTGATTGTTAGTGGTTAAGGGAGAGAGAATCAGGAGGTAATTTAATGCTATTGATAAGAGGGAGAATGGCTGTAAAGTAATTGTTGAGTATTAGTATTTTCCTTACAAGTCAACTATTTGCACTTTCCTTACTTCCAATCCTAGCAAAAGGCTTATCAGGTTTGGTCTTCTGTTGAACAAATTGGGAGTCAATTGCTTTTGATTCTGTTTTAAGCTTATTGTTTATGTCCATTCAATCTAAACTGTTGATACCTTGTGAAGGCTTCAGTGTAGAATATTTTATACTTTGGCTGTCTGGGAATTGTGGACGGATTGTCTGTTAATCAGAGTGTTGTTGGTTGCTCTGTTCCCTTATATATTTTGATGTAGCTTATAGCCCACTTACTTCTAATGTGTTCTCATGTGGAGTTTTTATCTTCGATTTCTCCTTCCAGGGTTTTGTACACTCATCCTTACAAAAATATTTTCACGTTTTTTATAAAGTTCTACATCATATTTCTGTGCCAAACAAGCACTCTACTTGTACACCATATGGAACGGAAACAAAGTTCTTGTGCCTTTTTTTGAAAACCAGTAACGCAACTAATTGTTACCCATGTTTATGTAATGTTGTGCTACGTCTATTGGTCGTTTGCTATAGTCTATGGATACAGATGACATTTGAACTCTAGTTTCTTGACACTTCATGGTCTTACTTGTAATTTTCTTGTTATCATTGGTCTCTTAAGTATCCAAATAAAATTTAATTTTCCTGGTATGGTCATTGGCCGACGTGTTTGTACTCTTGTTTTCATGGTTTTGGAGAGTTTTTCAGAGAAAGGAGGAGATTATTTGGCTTATCTCTTGTTTCTTTTTCACTGGTAAGAGTTCTTCCAATTGCCATAAGAAAGTAGAAAGTTTATGTGGAGCAGTCACATCTGTGCTAGATATACATTTTTAGAGTAGATCGGTTCAATCATCCCTTTTCACCTTATGAGCTATTTTTTTCATTAACTAACAAGACCATGTTGTTCGTTGCAGTAGTTAGAACTTTTCGCCTTCATCATAATCTTCCCAAAGTTACCAGGCTCTTACAATCTCGCTCCTTCCAACCTGACTTTGTTCCTAGAGATCCCTCAGCAAAGCCCAAGAGGTACAAATATCCTGCCTTTTACGACCCATATGGGCCTAGACCTCCACCTTCTGATAAAATCATTCAGCTCGCCGAACGTATTGCAGCCCTACCCGCAGAAGAACGGGTTCAAATTGGTCCCACCCTTAGAGAGAGGCTCAGGCATCCCAAGATGCAACCGATTTCAGTAGAAGGCATGGACTTGGGCCCCCAGGGAGGGGCATCCGCTGGGTCAGCAAAAGCAGAGGAGAAGAAAGTTGAGAAAACTGCATTTGATGTTAAGTTGGAGAAATTTGATGCCTCAGCGAAAATCAAGGTAATCAAAGAGGTCCGGACTTTTACGAGTCTGGGATTGAAGGAAGCAAAAGATTTGGTGGAGAAGGTGCCTGTTTTGATTAAACAAGGAGTCACCAAAGAGGAGGCAAATGACATAATAGAGAAGATAAAGGCTGCCGGAGGAGTTGCTGTCATGGAGTGAAACTCTACACTTGTTTTTGTAGTTGTAGCCTCTGTTCCAGTGATAGAAAAAACAAAAAAAAGTGGGTTTTGAGCAATTAGAATGTGTGGCACCGAGTCAATTGATGACTATGAACGTTAAGGTTATGATGGAATACTTGGTTTTAGCAGTTCTTCAATTCATGGTTCTGATTAAGTTGAGTTGAAAACATTCAAAACTCTGATCTTGCATTAATAGCAGCAGTCTCTCAAAACAGGTGATTAAAAATTGTGCTCTATTCTGTGTGCAGGTTACCGCCGGTATTTCAGAAGCATTCAAAATTGAAAACTAGACAACCAAAAGGATTTGAATTTCTATAAGTTATCCACCAAGTATATGGCACTCATAGTGGCTGGCCAAGTTATGGACTGAGGTTGCGACACACCTTTCTCGCATAGTTGAAGCAGATCCATTCCTGCATTCTTTGCTCAAAACCATGAAGCTTTAGCGGCAATTTTTCTAAAACCCAAGTCCATCAGATACTGGTTAGTAGTAGGGTTCTAAATGAGCGCAGACAAGTTTAAGAGTAAGCTGATCAAGTTTGGATTTCAAGTAAAAAAATTTTCAAGCACGTGTTGGAACTTAGTTTGTTCCTACATCGAATCAATCTCGAATGAGCTTTTAGTCGGACAGATTATGAACACAGCTTGAGCAAATTTGTTTGGTTTAACCACAATGCTTATCAAGTGGAGTAGTGAGTTGCTAAGAAATGTGTTCAAGTTTGACTTGTTTATGTAACGAGCCAATTTCGTACAACTTTTTAACGAGTCAAGCTCAAGTAGCTTGGTCCATAGCCGTATTAGCCATTGGTTACTCATTTGCAAAACCTAAAGTTGGAGGGGCAGCATAAGCTTTCAAAAATCCTTCATTGAAAAGAAGAAAGAATGAACAATGATTGAACAAACAGCTTGTTCAAAAAGAAAAGAAAAAAGGATAGCAAAATTCAGTAATCATGAATCTTCTAACATGAATCAGACACCCCATTGTGAATGCACACAAGCAATGAAGCACATCAGTCAATGTTTCCAACGCAGGTATTGCAGTTTCACCCAACATTAACCCCCTTGGGTTTTTAGAATTGGCATTTTACAAGCACGGGTGTTTGGATACACAGCATCACAGTGAAGGGATAAAGGTGATATTTGAAGCTGCGCCGATACTGGCAAGATTTCTTTCCATGTTAAAAATTTGCAAAGTATAGACTGGAGTTGGCAGCTAAGACAACAATTCATACCATTTGATTCTTGAATAACTACAAGGAAACCTACATTACAAAATTTAACAACTGCCACGCCTACGGAAAGGTAGAGCTCTCGTAGAGTGTGGCGAATTCTTGGAACGTCTAGATTCCGGATGAATCTGTTCGGGATAAAGAAATAGAACTTGTAAATGAAAAATAGAAGTTATTCCCTAATTGCACCAACAAGAATTTCTAAAAGGCTGATGTAGCAGGCTAATTGCTCTTGGCTTCATTGCAAGTAGTAGAAATGATAACACATGAAGCTCCTTAATTTACAAATCATTGCTTTCTTATGCCCCCCAATGCAATAAACCAAATCTTATATAAGAAACAAAACATTGAGAGAGAGAGAGAGAGAGAGAGAGAGAGAGAGAGAGAGCTAATATAAGAAACAAAACAAGGAGTCAAAAGCAACCCAAAACTAGCCAAAAGGACCAGACTAATAGAACAACCTATTCAGATAAAGATAGCTAATTTACATGTTGAATTAAGAAATAGCGGTGGAAGAGGAAGAGCCGGCCATGGTGCTAACCTTCTTCAGCAGGCCTTTCACTTCAGTCTCCAATTTAGCCCTTGTCTCCGGCGAAAGGTCATTCCCCGCCTTCTCCAGCATCGACGTCATCATTTCCAAATTCTTTCTTATAACAGCAAGGTCAGGCGCCTCTCCAGCATTAGGTTTCAAACCATAAGGGTTTCTTGCTGGCATCTTGAATCCCAGGTCAGGCGCCTCTCCAGCATTAGGTTTCAAACCATAAGGCTTACTTGCTGGCATGTTGAATCCCTCCACAGTCTTTGAAGTCGCCGAAACCCTAGAAGCAGCTGGAAGATGATGAAGCCTGTAATTTATTAGGGCTGGTCCAAATGGGCTGCTCTTTTCCAAACTCTTGAACGCATTTCCAGCATCAGAACTGTTTTCAAATACCACCTGTGCACCAATGGAACCACTCAACGCCTGTGTTTCGGATTCCTTTATTCGTCCAAACCCACAAAATGTGGCGATCAGTGCTTCTTTTGAAGGCACAGGAAATCCCTGAGCAAATCTTAACAGAAGAGCAGATCCTGAAGCCTCTCCATTTGTTTGCACTTTGTTGTAGTTAATATTGATTGCCGGTACGAAACCAGCAATGGGTTTATTCCTTCTTCTCCTCTTGCGCGGGGGTTTACTCTCGCCAACTGGCAAGTTGTTCCCCGGTGAGATGGGATCAGCTTTTCCATTCAAATCTGGTATGTGGTCCACGGGTGCTTTATCCTTTCTCCTCCTCTTTTTGGGTCCTGGCTTACCAACGGGTGAGAGCAGGTCCATTATGTCTTTTTCAAATGAGCTACTTTGTTCAGCATAGTTCCCAACAGTCTCCATTTGGTTGGCAGTGACGTCACTCCTGCTACTCGAATTTAATAAACCAGAAGCTCCTTTCAAAACCTCCTCCTTATGTAGCTCAGCAATATCTTGTGTAGAACAAGGACCCATCACTTGCACATCTTTCAAGAATGAGCCAACTTTAGCATAGTTTCCATTTGCGTCTACTAAACCAGCAATACTCATAGCCTTTACTGAAGCAGTTCCATCCATATTTTTCATCATATTTGGTTCAGGTTTGTCTACGAAACTGATGAGGTTCGATGACTTTGAAGCTTCCGCCAATGAACTTGGAGTACGACAGTTCCCATTCAAATCTGGTAAGACTGATGCCTTTTTCGTTCTCTTCTTCGGTACTGACATACCCTCTTGTGTAAGACTGCCTGTCTTCTGGAAATTTATCATAAAAGGGCCATCTGTAGGATTTCCATTCACATCTGACAAGCCAGGAGCAGGTATGATACTTGGATCAATGGTTACCATTGCCTTCTTTCTCCTCCTCCTTTTAGAAGTGACGTTGGGTAGAGCGTCACTCCTCGTTGGTGTATCCAAATCCGTTGAGCCAGCAAATGCTTTCCTTTCTCCGGATTTTGTAGAGTCTTCTACCATTCCCCTCGCTGCAGCCATTGGAACTTCAACTCCGGGTACAGTTTGGATAATGTTGCTCTCTATCTCAGCCTTAGACTTATCAAGAAATACAAATCTTCTAAATCCAGAAAAGAAACTCTCAACGTGATCAAAATTTCTACTTTTGTTAGAATGTAAGCAGTCTAGAGCTGCGAAACGAAGCTCAGAGAGCATACTGGTGGAAGAGACATTTAATCCTGAGAGTACTCCAGAAGCATTATGCCCAGAAATTGCTTTCATAGACTTCTTCTTCTTCTGTAACTTCTTGCCACTAGAATTAACAAGTGAAGGGGATCCCACAGGCTGGCTATCAATGATGTTAACTACCTTACCACCTTCTGCACCATTTTCTTCTGAATCAGGTGAGTTTTTTTGTCCGAAACTAAGATCTGTATACGGAGGTGACAAATACTTGCTCCTCCTCCTTTCTCTGGATTCGTACGCTTTTCCAGATTTCCCCCCACTCCCTCCTCCATCATTAGCTGTAGAAGAAACTTTGTACTGGCAGTTATCTATATCTGCACCTTCAGCACTTCCATTTCTAACTTCAGAATTCTTGTTCCTGTCTCCAGAAAAATGCCTCCTGCATTTCTGAAGCCCCAAATCCACCTCCACTCCGGAAAGCTCAGCCAAGTCTTCAGCAGCATTGTCTTTCGCGTCAGTTGTTCCCCTCAGTTGATGCATGGGCAATTGTTGATGCCCTAGGGCACGATAGAATGCATACAAACGATTTCGGGTAGCTTCAAACTCCAGTATTCCAGGCATAGAAACATCCAATGCAAGGAATTTGACAAATGCAAGCAAATTTTCAGGTTCAAACAGATTCAAAGAATTTTCATCGGATCGACACATTTTGCTTCCCATCTCCACATCCTTACCTCCACCATTACCATCTGATAGAGGATTGAATACAATTTGATTTTCTTGTTTCAAGACACAAGAGCAAGTCATCTGTGACTTCACACGACTACCGAACTCGTTCACAGCCTTCTTTACGGCGCCGTTGAACGCCATAGAATTCCCTTGTGCCGACATCTGAGCAAAATTCTCGACAAAAGGTTTCAACTGCAATGGGGAGCACCAGACACAACTACCGTTTCCAAAGTACTTAACTAGGAGAGATGCCCTCTGATCAGACTTCGTGGCATCATTTGGTGCATGTATAGGATCAACAATCAGTCCAGGCCACCACGACTGAGTTTTGGTTTTAACCCATACAAGATCACCAATCGATAACTTACATTCTTCCCGTGCTTCATTTTCTCCTTTCGCTTCCCAACCTATGGTGCCATTTTGCGACACACCAAGAATAGGGCAATGCAAATCCGAAACCCCGTTACTTGGGTTTTCACCATCATCAGACAACAAAGCCACATTCCTTTCGTGAACGTGATTGGAACTCATCCCTCTTGATACATGTTCGCTCAACACAGCAGGTTTATCTACTTCTACTAATCCATTGGCAGGACCAAATACTTCAACAAAAAGAGAAATACCATTCCCTGAACCCTCTATTGCAGTTTTCTCAACCACAACATCCTCATCCTCGTAAACTCTTGAACCGTCTTTCACACCTTTTCCCTGGTTTTCTACGGTATTAAAATCAACAACTTCAGCTCCTTTTTTGTTATCCATAAACCTATTGTGAAGTTCCACATTGTAGATACCCATGCCACTACTATTGGAATCAAACCCACCATCATTTTTACCAGTCAAATCAATAGTTTGCTCTTGAGATTTGTCAAATGGGTTTTGAGCTTCGCTCGGTCTAGAAACCACAGCATCCTTATCTAGGGTTTCTGGATTTTCCATCGCTGACGGTTTTCACAAAAAAAAGGCCTCCTTTTTGTTCCCACAAATTCAGAGCTGAACAAAAACAGAAAAAAAAAAAAAAAAGAAGCATAAAAATTAAAAGTCTACGGCAGTTATTTTCTACCCATAGTCCGCTTCCAATCAAACCACAAACACAATGAAAAGTAAAAAACCCAAAATTCAAAACCAGAAAAAGAACTTAAGCATTCGCTGAAAGATGTATAATTATAGTAGGAAAAAATCGCAGTACCTGGAGAGAAAATCTGAGGTTTTGCATTTCTGAGTAGTGTTTAGATTGACTGAGAGCGAGAGATCTGTACCAGGATATCTTGCAGAGATAGAGAGAGAGAGGGATAGAGAGATACAGATGCGGTTGTTTGGGCAAGTATAAGTCTGTTTTTGGGTTGGTTTGGTTTGTGTGATTAGCCTATAAGAGAGTTCTGCAACGGGGTGGGTGACCACTCACTCTGAAGTGGAGTTAATAGTTCCTGCACTTTGCCCCGCTGGGAACAGAAAAATGCTGGCTGTATTTGGATGGGTTTTGAAAAGGAAATCTTGAGAAGAAATTTTGAAATAGTGTTTAGTTGAATTTTTGGAAATGATTATAATGAGGTAATGATTGTAGAGAGATAGAGATAGAGATAGATATTTCTGACTTACCTAAAAAAAAAAAGAGATAGAGATAGAGATGAGAATAATGAGATAAATAAGTGGTGTGAAAAATGTAAGTGATGATTGAAAAAAAAAAAGAATCTTCTTGAAAATGGGAGAAAAAGGAAAGTGAACAAAGCCGTATCTAGAAAAGATGCCCATAAATTATCCAGGAAAGTATAATGAGTTGCTTAGATTCACTTTTTTTCTAATTATGTAGCACTACTGTTTCTAATTTTTTAAGAAAATATAATAATTGTTTTAAAAAGTATTTCACTTTTTTTTTTGCCAAAATAAAGAAAAATGCATTAATCAACCAATGGAAACAAATACAACCACCTATAAAAAATTATAATAAATAAATAAAAACATAAAGGAAAAATAAAAAAGAACCGCGAGAGCCTGTTGTCGCCGCTGTGGAGCTGCCGGAGTCGTTGATGTTGAAGCCCCAGATCTGGATCTGGCTTCCCCTTGTCAAAAAATCGGGATTCTGGCCGCTCATAGAGAAGGGAGAGAAGATCCGGTCATCCATGGGGAGTTGCTGGCAATCCAAACAAGTACAACCACCTATAAAAAAAATAATACAATAAATAAATTAAAACAGAAAGGAAAAATAAAAAAGAACCACAGGAGCTTGTCGTCGCTACTGTGGAGCCGCCGGAGTCGTCGATGTCGAAGCCCAGATTTGGAAACCCTAGATCTGGCTTCCTCTTTTAAAAAAAAACAGGATTCTGGCCGCCCATAGGGAGAGGAGAGAAGATCCGGTTGTCCATGGGGAGTTGCCGGCAATCAAAACAAGTACAACCACCTATAAAAAAACAATAAATAAAAAAAAACAGAAACGAAAAATAAAAAAGAACCGCAGGAGCCTGTCGTCAATGTCGAAGCCCAGCTATGGCTTCCCCTTGTAAAAAAATCAGGATTCTGGCCGCCCATAGGGAGAGGAGAGAAGATCCGGTCATCCATGGGGAGTTGCCGGCAATCGAAACAAGTACAACCACCTATATAAAAAATAATAAAATAAATAAATAAAAATAAAAAAGAACCGAAGGAGCATGTCGTCGCCACTATGGAGCCGCCGAAGTCGAAGTTGAGATCTGGAAAACGGCTTCCTTTTGTAAAAAAAATCGGGATTCTGGCTGCCCACAGGGAGAGGAGAGAAGATCCGGTCGTCCATGGGAAGTTGTCGGCAATCCGGAAGGGAAGTACTAGCTAGAGGAGAGGAAGACGTGGGAGAAGGTGGAAGGGGGCGGTGGGGGATGAGAGGTGAGACGACATGAAGGATAAACTTCTGCTATGCTCTTCTCTCTGATCTCACTCTTTCTCTCTCTAGACTCTTTTCATTCCCCTTTTTCTGTAATTTCACATTCTGATTATACTTTTCACTTATATACTCTAAAAAGTGAGCAATTTTTTAGTACAGAGAGGGTACCACGTGGTACCCCATCGGTGAATCTAGGCCGTCCATTTTGGCTTTAGGCGGTCCAAATTTTGAGAGGGAAAAATGAGAGTGAAAGAGGAGAGAGAGTGAGGAGATATGGTATTTTAATCTCGGCCGTCCAATACACTTTTGGACGGCCCGGATGCAACATTTGGGGTACCCCGTAGGCTCGGCCTCGTAGTACCTGGTAGGTACCCAAAAAATTTCCCTAAAAAGTTATTACTCCCTCTGTTCCAATTTGTTTGCCCCTACGAAACTACGTGTAATTTTCAAACTAAAAAATAATGTACTTAGAAAAATAATTTTCTAAGAGATATGGATCTTGTTTGATAGATCTCTTTGAGAACTGTAATACGGTGCAAAAAAAAATTGAAAATTATTTTGGTAAATACATTATTTTTTAGTTTGAAAATTGCACGTAGTTTCGTAAGGGGCAAACAAATTGGAACGGATGGAGTATTAACTAATGTACTTTTTCCGGATAAAGAAAAATACTTTTGTGGAATCCAAGAGGTGACATTTCAGATTTGATTGATGTAAATAGTACTGTTATCATTTAAGGGTGGGGCTATTAACATCCCAATTTCCACTACATACATCCCTATTGCTACATACATCCCGGGGTGACGTGGCAAATTTGCATTTTTGCTACACGTATCCCGGTAAATTTTCCAAATTGCCCTTTTTCTAATTTTCCCCCCAAAACTCTCCTGCTTCCCTTCCCCTTCCCCTCCCACCAGTGAACTTC
>JAXBDA010008661.1:0-14259 GCA_036023075.1 Gaultheria prostrata | reverse complement strand
TTCATTTCTTTGTTTGAGTTGATATTGTTTTGTTATTTCATTCGGATTATGATCAATTAGGGTTCTATATATTTTAGGAAACATCTAATTTTGTAGTTAATTAGATTTCTGTTAGCATTAAGAGAGTTTTTACCACTACAATGAATGTCACTCCAAGGGGAAAAAAATTCGTAAAAGGAGCCAAATTTTATTTTATATTTGTGAAGTTACTTGGCCTCTCTTCTCATATTGCTCACAAGTCTCCCACAGATTCCCGATTTTATAGAGAGAGTAACAACCCGTTGGATGGTGAAATAAGAAAGGGAATCTCTTTCTCACCGTGAGAAACGGGTAGAGGCCAATAAAAAAATTCCTTTTTAGTTCTTTTCTTTCCATTTCTCACCAAATTGTTTAATCAAATGAGGGTTTTGGAGGGAAAATATAATACTTTCTTTTCTCACCAAATAACATCTTTTGAGTACTATTTAAATGAAGTTTTTCTTGCTCTTGAAGAAAGGTTTTCTCAACTCTTTATAGTACTCCCTCCGTCCCAAAAAGTTTGGCCTACTTTCCTTTTTTGGCGGTCCCAAAATATAGAACTAATTTAAAATTTTCAACAAAAGAAAGTCGGTAAATTCCATTTCTGCCCTTGAGATGCTTTTTAACAATCAAAATAAAGAGACCAAAAGAAGAATAATTGAAAATTTAAAAATTTAAAGTCCATTTCAAAATTTTGAAAAAGCTCTCTAATTACACTACCAGCAAGATTTTTCGCTTTTCGGAAAAAAATTTAAATTCAAAATTTGACTAACTCTTATTTTATTAGAGTCAACTAATGAAGAGCAAACTTGAAAAGTTATAAATTTTGGATAATATCGTGTAGTGTACATAAAATCTTAAAATTTATTAGTAGGCCAAATTTTTTGGGACAGATGGAGTATATGTGTATCAGCTCTTAATTACCGGTAAATAAAGCCCACTCGAAGAAAGTGATTGTCCGATTGGTGTCAAATAATGTCAAGTGTGGGGTACTCTGCACTTGTACGAGGGAGCAACAATTATTTGACTCTTCCCTACATTACTTTCGAGTAATTTCTTTCCGATCCTATAGACCGATTGTCGTCGCTAGCATATTTTATTACTCCAATAGCACGTTTGATGATGATAGATGGGCCAAGTGGGGCCCACGGATAAAAATTTCTCAAAACATACTGAGAGGCTGTTTGGGAGATACTTTTTTATATTTTTGACTTTTACTTTTTCTATTTTGGGTGTTTGGCACACCCAATCCAAAACTCATTCTTTGAAAACATGTTTTCCAAATTGCACAAAGGAGAGCAAAAGTGAAAAGGTGGTCTGAATCTACTTTTCAACTTCTCCACTTGCAACTGCACATTTCTCCCAAACACTATTCCTAAATTCAAAACTTATTCTGATCATAATCCAAAAAACCAAAAAGTTAAATATGAAAAACTGAAAAGTAGACTCCCAAACACGCCTGACTCCATCCTCAATTTTTGGTCTCAAATTACACTTCTTATAATCTCAAAATAATTATTCTAATTGAAAAATAATGAGTAAAAAGTGATGAATTTATTCTTTTAATCTTACTTTTTGAAAGTAAGGGAAAGATGATATCCTTAGGGCATCTCCAGTCGTGGAGTTAAAAATAGTGTTATATGACACAAAAATGTAAAAAGTGAGTCCTATTTGTGTGTAGTTATGACAAAATGTGTTGTTAATGTAAGAAGTGTTGTAGTGGTGTTGCTAAAATGTGAAAAAGTATGTATATATAAATATAGGTGTGGCTCATTTTCCTTTTTTTTTTCTCTCTCTCTCCTCACGTCCTACAAACTACAACAATGTGTCTTTCACTTTCCTCTCTTTGTACTTTCATTCATTCTTTAAGCTGTGGGCTCCACTTGAAGAAGAGCTACTACCATCAACACAGTTATTGTGGCAGCTAATGCTGTCACAATGCAGGGCCCAAATACCTTTTCACTAATTACACTGCTGTGACTCGAAAAAAAGAAAAAAATTGCTAACTGGTCTAAATCTTACCTTATTTCTTACACAAACTCCGTTACTGGAGATGCCCGTACTCACTGTCAAACAGAAATACTATGGCAGGATTGTCAGTCCTTAGTGGAGTACTGACTACCGAAAGCAAACCTTCACCAAGAAGGAAAACCAAGAAAGTAGTACTAATCCACACTTGTCAGGTGGTTCTTTTTCAAGAGAGACCAGGATTCAAGCCTCGGCAGAGATTTTTGAGGTTTAGAGCTATAGATAGCTTCTAGATTCCTTTGAACTAACTCACTAACTCCCCCGCTAACCCTCCACTGAGAGCCATTGTATTAAGAAACATGGAACTAAAGAGTATTAAGAAATATAGTAAAATACGTTAGCCCTTGTATTCCCCAAATCATAATCCCATCCTCTTTAATTTTGCAATCAAACAAGGCCTGAGTCCCAAGTTTGGAGAAGGGGATTTTACAAAGGGTCCTATGCTGAATCCGCGGCGGGAGGTGGTGGTTTAAAGAGAAACTGAAAACAGAGAATTGGAGACTTGATGCAAAATAGGTAGAGAGAATTGCAAAGAAATCAGATAAGGGTTATCAGGACTCGGGAGGAATGAGGGCCATTTGTGGTTAAAGTTCGTGGCACTAAAATAAACATTCGTGGCATTATCACTGCCCTGGAATATATTGCAAAGTAATGTACACCACGGTGATGTAAGTGTGTAAACTGTTAAGAAAAAAAAACCATGTGGCGAACAGGATTGTGTGCCTTTTGTACAATTTTTTTTGAGAATGGATTTTCACACTCTTCTTTTCATCATTCACACTCCTCTTTTTGTTTTTATTCATGTAAATTTGTTACATTGTCACTTGATGTGTGGAAAATTGAATTAATGAAAAGATAAAATGATAATTTCACGTGAATTAAAAAAAAAAAAGAGCGGATGATAATGTTTTAATTCATTTGTATCGAGAGATATAAAATTGGAAAGTAGAAAAGGAGACTCTTTGTGTCGTTTTGGACTGGCATTGGACCCCATTCATTATTGACGCAACAGTAAAAGTAACACCGACAAGACAACAACCGATGAGAAAAATACTACTACTACTACGACTAGTTTCCCTTAAAAAGTCCACTAGACTTTTTGGATTTTTATACCACAAGTTATTTTTGTTATTTGGAATTTTAATTGATGTACATGAGAAAAATTATCTTGGAATAACTATTTGTTGGGTTTTAGCCCGTTATCCGTTTAGACAAGTGGGAAAACTTGGCCCGTATCTATATCAAGTGTTTGTCACAACGTATTTTTGTAGTATTACACTACAATTAATGAGGTAATAATACTTTTCATTTCATTATTTACCTGGAAAGGTGATTCTGATTACTTCTACAAATGTACGTAAAGATAGACTCAAAAAATTAAACATTCATAGCTAGGTTTTCAGAATAGGTACTGAGTCCTACTAAAGCTAAAGGAATATTACTAGTCCCTGGAAATTAATTGAAGCCCACCCATTCTTTCTTGGAGAGACTATTCATTGGTCATGGGGTGTCACATCAATGCGAGTGCGATGAAGAAAAAAAGACAGGAACACTATAAACAAGTTTGATTACCGGTTTATTATGAAAATTATATGAAAAGATGAGATCAATAATGGAGATAAAGGGGACAAGCGTCCCTGATACAATTGATGGGATTATATGTAATACATTGTACGGTGCTTCATTTTGGTGGGATAAATTATAGGATACGGAGTGGAGAATCATTTTTTTTTTATTGAATATCTGAATGAAAAGAAAAATAATTCCAATGCTCTGGATTAATTAGCACCACCCCCTCCGGTGATATAATTAGATAGTCGCACAGATAGGATATTAAGTGGGGAAATAATGTCATCTAGTCTAGTCTTAACTTTAGTCTCACATAAGCGACAAACATTGGATTAACTAATCCTATGAATGATTATTAAAATCCAACCATCAGACATGTCCAAAGTGCTTGTGTCCACATGGTGTCAAGTAAATATTCTTGAGTCGAGAAGAAAAAAACAGGATAACGATACTCGTAATCACTATCAAACCAAATTATGGTGGGATTGAGTCAATCGACTATCATTAGTGGAGTACCATGTATTAGAGAGAAAGCAAACTCCAAGAAAAGGGAGTTGTCAATAACCTTGCTTTCAGTGATTGATGTGTATGAAAAATAGTTTTATTACGCTTTTTTGTATGGGTTACAAGACTTAGTGAATAAGAAACCTCAATAATTTAAGAAAATATGAATTACAAACTCTAAGAAAAGTAAATGTTAACTTAATAAAAATTCAAAATATAGTTTCGAAATCTGAGATCCATAGTAGATTAGTAATAGGATGGAGTAAATACTAATATAATCAGGGGTGAGTATCGTGTTGTGTCATGTTGTGTTCGTGTCACGTCATTATGTGTTTCGTGTTTTTTTGGATTTGTGTCAAAACAATTATCAACATAATCATGTCAAATTAAAATCTTGCCACTATAACCCAACCTGTTTAAAACAGTATTGTGTTATGGTTGTTACTGTTAGGACCCATACTTGTTTTTTCTAACATATACAAAAAATTATATACATATATACTTGGCAATGTTGCATTTGAATAACCTTTGTACATCTAACCAAATCAAACTAAACCAAACCAAACATCATTAATTTCCTACTTAACTTCTTTTCTTGCAACACTCATACCTGAATAACTTCTGCTTATGTTATGTGATACGAAATGCAGTATTTGAGAAGCAATTGGGTACACAATTCCTCTCTTTCCAATTACTAATCTACTGCGGCCAACTAATTTCCGATTTAGAACCCTCTACATCACTCCTCATCAACCAGCAAAAGATACTAGCATACAGCCCAATGTTTTTTGGGAACATCGGAAAATCACATACAGCCCAAAATAGAATGTCCGACTATTTCCAATTGCCATGTAAAAGACATTTTGCCTATTGGATACGCAAAAAACAAGTCCAATGGACTAGCAAAATTGGTCCATTAATTAGTTATCAAGTTCTTTTGAGCCCTGCTTTTAGATACTACTTTGGATTCCAATTTTTTATCACTAAATTTCACCAACTAATTAAACTTAGCTAGTCAACTAGCTATAGTGTTCGCGATTGTCGCATTGTGCTATTGCCACACTAGGTTACCTAAACTTAAAAGGGTAAGGTTCGTCATGGGACATAACTTTGCTACTTTCATCTTTAAACAAGAGCTCTTGAAGTCTACCCGGGTGAACTTCTTTATTCATCCATTTAAGCCTGACTATGAACACGTGGATCGGAGGAACCTGGCTCAGGAATAGCTTCTAACTATATATATGAAACCAAACAATTAGTCATGTTTGACACACTTAAAATTGTACCACTAATTAGTTATCAATATTAACTAGAACAGTACGCCACAAAATCATACAACGTACTGTAATAGATGAGAATAGACCATAATTTGCAACTTCCAATCTGCAAGTAATTAAGTTTGTAAAACATAGTTGGGCAAAACACGAGATGCCCTCCATCGCCATCCAATAAAACAAAAACTGAAAAAACAAAAAAACATGTAAAATACAATACCAAGCGGATCCGGACACCCATTTGGAGATTCAGATGGAGTTGTGGGAGCCCCTCAACCCTCAGATCCTTACCATCGAACCATCGGTAGTGATTCCACTACGGTATTTTCGAGGAACACGCTTGTAAGAACTGTCTTTGACTGCAAACTTTCCTTCAACAGCTTCAAACCCTAAACCAATAAACAAAATAAGGACATGTACATCCCATAATGAAAGTCTGAAACATCAACAAAATCACAAAAAATCAACATTGCTTAGTTGAACACGTCGTTAAAACAACAGTTGTGTTTATGCATATGTATTGTTAGCCTAAAGATTTCTCTGAATACCTTATTGATTTTGATGATAAAAATAATTGATATGATTAAATGAGAAATATAACTAATATTGTGATATTGGTACTCATTTGAATAATTGTTTATTTTGTAGGATTTTGGTTGAATTATAATGAAGAGATTCTACAACAAGTCATTATCTCCAGTAGTCATGATTTCAATTAAAGGGATGGAGATTAAGGACAAATCTTCCATAGTTTTTGATTGGCTACAAGCATTCTTTTGGGAAGTGAATATTAAACGTTGAAAAGTGAAAGGTTAAGTTGCTGATGGAAGAAGGAAATTGAGGGAGTAGCATGCACATGCCACAAAGGATAAAAAGGAAAACTTGCCTTACTTGTTACTCCTATTTGGTTTCTAACGGCCACAAAAAGGTCTCACAGGAAAAGGAATAGATATGCAGGGTGTAGATAATACTCCCTTCGTCCATTTTTTAAGTGTATGGCTTCGTAAATTTAATTTATTAAAAAAAAATATAATCATTGTACATTTCACATAAATTTTATCTCTACTTTACACTTTTCATATCAACTTTTACCTTCACTTTTCAAATTATCCTCTACTTTACCCACTAACTTTTCAAAAGAGCAAAATGATAATTGTACAAACTTTTACACATTCACTTTTCAAAATGCACACTTATTAGGGGAACAGCCCAAAATGGAAAACTCCAAACTATAAAAGGGGCGGAGGGAGTATCATTGTACTCAATTTTAGATAGATGAGAGATCAATTACATCACATATGGAGTACAAACGAATCAGTCATCTTTTACGTTATCCAACAAAGGAACCCTAGGCGCCGCAGGATCTGCCGATGTCGCGGCACTTAGTGTCGATCCGGTACTCTTTCTTTCACTCCTCACTGTAATACGATCTATATAATACGATTATGAGGTGATGAAGATTCAATATGCAAGGGAAAATAGGGGTGTTCTAGGGAGATTTAATAAGGGTGTTCAGGATAAACGAGATGAAGCTAGGGGTTTTGAGTGGAGATCTGGGGGCCGATTTCATTCTAATCGAAACGATGCTCATATGCATATGAGAGGAGGAGTTAAGACTGGGCGATTTCAGTCTAATCGAGATGATGCTAGGGGTTTCCAGGGGAGTTTTGGCGGGCATTTTCAGGCTGCTCGAGATAACATCAACTATTGCAGCTGTACCCCTGTTATTAACAACCATTGGAAGTATAATAGTGGGAACAAACTCATCACACTGTTCGTGGATAATTTACCTGTTGATATCAGGAACATCTGGGTGCACAATCTTTTCTCAAAATTCGGTAGAGTTCGGGATTTTTTCATTCCAAACAAGATTAGTAAAATCTCTGGGCAGAAATTTGGATTCGTCAGATTTGCTAGGAAAGAAGAAGCAAGCATGGCCATTGGTAAAGTAAACGGAAGATGGTTCTGGGATCATAAGCTTATCGTTAAAGAAGCGAGATTTGAAAGTAATGAATCAAATTATGAGAAGATCCAAGTTGCTAGGAACAGGAATAGGTACCCTCAACCTATTATTCATGTACCTCAATCGAAGGATAGCTTTGGAAGCTCTGAAGAAACAGAATAATGCTTGGAAACCCAAGGGGATTTCAAATGAAGGAGACACAAGAGGAGTTGAGGCAAACAACCTAAAGAGATCATACCTAGATGTTCTTAATGGTAATAACATTAACAGGTCTAATCAGCCTATAAAGCTGATGGAGGTGGGAAATGAATGGTTACACAGAAGTGCAATTGCTAAACTATCACCAGTAAGGTCAATGGCACTTGTTCAAGACCATCTCAAGAGCTTAGGATATGCCGACATCAATGTAAGAGTTATGGGTGGAGACTTCGTGGTTATGACTTTTCCTAGTCCTGAAGATAGAGATTCCATGTTTAATGAAGGGAAATTCACCTGGCTTAAAGGCTGGTTCTTGGAGTCTCATAAATGGGAGAGGTTCACAATTAAACCATCCCCTTGCCGTTTAATTTGGCTCAATTTCTATGGAATCCCTATCAATTTGTGGGCAGCTGTCAATTTTATCAAACTAGGGAAAATTTGGGGTGAGGTGATTAAACTAGCTGATGAAACAACTCAAGGTTTATCCTTTGCTGTGGGTAAAGTGCTTATTAACACTTCATGTATGGAAATGATAAATGAGGTTATAGAAGTGGAAAATCGTGGAGAGGTGTATAGGGTCAGAGTAATTGAAGAACAAATGGTCCTAAACACTTTCCTCCAAGCTGACTGCACCTGTCCAGGATGCAATGTGTTTGAGCATAAGAGCAACAATGATGCAGGTGAGGAAGAAGAAGACGACGAAAAGAATGATGATGGGGAGAGAAACATGGAATATAATGACGTGAATGATGACATGTCAAGAATTGAAGTAGTGGCAGTTTCAGTGGGCAATTCAGAGGATGAGAATGCTGAGAGCAGTGCAAATGAAGTGGTTGATAATTCGTTGATGGGGGGAAATGAATCAGCTGAGGTGGCAGATTTTGTTGATAACACAATGGAGGTTAGTGCAGTTGACAAGATGCAAGAGGTGGTTGAAGATTCATTTGAAAGGGGTGACAGAGATTTGGCTGAGTGTTTAAGTAAGGGGCAATAAATTAGTGGTGGCTGAGGAGAGTATTTTAAGGAGTTTACGGGAGCAATCAAAATCTTCAATGGGATATGGGAACTTTCTACATGCAGATTCAGTTTGCAAGCTGGGCCATAATTTGTCACAAAACATGGACTCTGATTGGAGCATTGTTCCGTACAACAAGAAACTCTTAGGAAAAAAGAATGAGGGTGAAGTCACTCTGAAGGTTACGGGAAAAGGCAAAAGAAAACAGAAATCCATTGAAGAAATTTTAGGCATTCCAAAAGCAACTGGAAGGAAAAGGGGTGGTAAGAAAAACAAACAGTGTGTGGAAGTTCGTTCAGCGATTGCTGCAGCCGCACTCTCGGTATCAATTGAGGGAATAAATAATAGAAACAAAATCTTGTTGAATGAAGCTCAGGCTGTATGGACAGTAGCTAAAATCATGGGAGAAGATTATCTAGGAAATGATGAGGAAGTGATTAGCAAGATCATGATTATGGAAGATCAAGATGATGAGAGATATGCCCATATGATCAATGAGCATGCATGAGCTGATCTGAGTCCTTTGGGGAGTTTTCAATGGTTGATTTTTTCTTTAGTTCAAGAGCATTGTACAGCCTGTTCTTCCTTTGCATGCTTTTTTGGGTGTTTGGGTCAGGGTGGGGTGGGGTCATTCTGAGTTGGAGCATTTAGTAGTGGATGGGGAGATTTCTAACAATTTGGAATCCAGAGACGACTTTCAGCTTGATTTCTTCTTGCGGAAGAAGCTTTCTCTTGCTTAAAGGTATGGAGCATCAGAACTGACACTGATCTAGTTTGGTTGTATCTTAATATGCTGCTATCTGGTGCTTTTTGACTGATAATTAGAGATCATTCTTTGTGGAGTTATGGTTGGGCTAGGGTCTACATTTCTCTATCTTTTTGTGTTTTGTTGTTCTCTGCTGTGGTTTGTTTGGGTTGGGGTTGTTTATCCTGGGGGTGGGGTTGTCAGTTTTTGAAAGGGTGTTTTGCATATGGTTTGGGCCTTCCCCTGCAATTTGTTTTGCTTCTGGTTGAAGGCTTCAAGTTTATTGGAAGCATGGATGATAAATTGGATAGTTTGGTTTGGAGGTTGATTGGAAGCTTGGATGATATCTTGGATAGTTTGGATTCGAGGTTGTTGGAAGCATGGATGATATTTTGGATTATTTATCAGATGGATTTGGGTATTTCTTTTAGAATTTTGCTTGCTCAGGCAGTTGAGGGTTGATGCTAGAAATGAAGGAGCTCATATCAAAATCTTCAAGTGCTTTAATTTGCTGCTAGTGCTAAATTGCAAGCTTTAGGGATTTGCTTCTGGTTTCACGGCAATCAAGGGGCAGTCATTTTTAGATGGTTTTTCGGGCTGTTGCTGGTTGTAGCTGTTTCTTGTAGTTGATTTCTCATCAGCTTTTTTGGGGCGGTTGTGGCATATGATTGTCGAGGAGCATAGGTGTCAACCTGGTTAGGATGTTTGTTTCTCGTTGTGATGCCGTTCTCATCCGTTTTCCCTTTAATCTTTGTAATCCTTACATTGATTAATAAAATTCTTGTTGCTTTTCAAAAAAAAATTATACTCAATTTTAGAAGGAAAATTCATCGAACTAAAATCAAGAAGGAATATGAAAGCATGCAAGAAAAGAAAAAATGAAGGAGCATTTTATGACCAGGGCTATGTTCTTCAACAATAAAAGGATCAGAAGTTGCAGCGAAGAATTGGAGGGAGAAAAAAAAAAGGCATTCATGTTGAACCACAAAGTTCATTGGTTTTCGAGAGAAAAAAATAGAGCTTCAGATTGTTTTTATCTACACTTTCAAGAGTGTTTAATATGAGATTTCATTGTAAAAGGGAGTGTGTCCTCTTGTATATTTTTTGTGAGAAGTTATCTTTTTGTGAGTGGTTTCAGAGGGAAAATCACTTTATGGTTAGGTGTGACTAACATCAAAGTCAAAAATAGTTTGAGCGATTGGAGATGGATTGCTCGTTGTAAAGGTTTCTCTAGCACCCGCGAAGCTAGAAGGTGTTACTATTGTAAATAGTGCATCACAACGTGCGGAGACGTCCTATCTCTTTTGTTTTCCTTGGTTCCCGTTAATCTTTGTAATCTGTTCCAAAAATTAATAAAATTCTCTTTTGCTTTTTTATAAAATAAAAAAAAAAAATTATTGTAGATAGTACAGCGAATTCCAAGTTTGACACTTGGGGAGTGGACTAGCCCATAAAGTTGCGGACCTAGCCACTATATATAAATCTTTGCATTTGATTTCTCTCAGCCTTTAACTCTTTATTTTCTATCATATATTATTGCATTTAGTTACTTAATTCTGCATTATGATTGAGATACACAATTCACCCCCTCTTGTGTTGCTATCTGGGCCAACATGTATCTAAGTGAGCAAGTCGTTTAACAGAGAGGTAATATTTCATTACTGAATCCAAGAATTTTTACCAGCAATTGGCCTAATTTAGAAAACAACACATTGTTTAGTCACTAAAAAAATTTAAAATCAGATTTTAAAACAGAAAAGAGATTCCCCGGCCAATATTTTACGCTGATATGACAGGCAATATCTCACTGGCGCCACTTTTTCTTGGATTTTTTGTTTTTTTTAAATTGGGTTTGGATCATAATTCCTCTCGACAAGATTTGCTGCAAAATTAATAAATGTAAAAAAAAATTAATAAATACAAAACGGAAAAAAATAAATAAATAACCTTTTTTTTATGGAAAATTGTTGTGACTCTTATGGGTAAAAGTTTTTGAATAAATTCAAACTATTAATGATTCCAATATATGGTCCAGACATGTTCCCACGAGAGGATCTATTCCAACTTAAAATGTTGAAGTGTAATTTTAGAAATTTATAGGAGTAACTTTTGAAGTGCAATACTTATGTTCCCGTTAGAAGTTTAACTCTTGAAAATGAATAAATGAAAAAGAAAAGATGGAGTGGACGATTTCCATACCTCAGGCATCCCCACATCAACAACCCTTTCCTCAATTGCACCCGCTTCCTTGATATTAAATCTATCGAACATAGTAATGATAGCTGCAGTAGACAGAGGAGTCACCACCAAATCATCCATCACCAGATAAGTCGCCACTGATCCCTTCACAAATCCCTCTCCTGCTGGTACCACTTCATTCGCCTCTGCGACATACCTGATCTCCTGCGACAATTTACTTCCGCAACTAGGACAAACCGCACCGGCATTACCCGCGACATAACCGTGGTATTGGCTCTCATTACAACGACCGATCGAACTATATGTGCTTTTGCCGTTAACTGAGCAAGTGTAATATTTTTTAGGCAAGGACGTGCCGCCATCGAGTGGTAAGAGGGGAACTTGCGTAGCAGAGAATGGGGGTTTTGGTTTTAGGACATAGTCTTTCATTTGGATTTTTTGGAAGTAGTTTTCGCTCATGTTTTGGATGCTTTCGTAGAGGTTTCCCAAAGTGCCCACCATGGCTTGTTCTGTGAGGAGCCTCACCACGGTTCCAACCGGCAAATGGAGAATGTTGAAAAGGAAATCAACAAAGTCTTTCCCTGCTTCTGCGAAAAGTACTCTTTTGGCCTTGGTGGCAATGAAGAGTTTTAAGCTCACCTTGGCTTCGGAGGAGGTGGTTGCCATTGTCGCTCTGTTCTTGCGATACACACACTGGATTTAGGGTGAAGGGAATGACATGAGAATACCCTAGGTTGTTTTTAATCTTGCAAACTATGTTCACCTAAAAAGAAAAAACTTGAGTTGATTGGACATCAATAATTGCATCAACTACTTACATTTGTTGAAGACAAAATTAAGTGTCTAAGCTTTAATCGGCTATTTTGTCATATACAATTGTGTAACGTCAGTGGCTAACATAACTACCAATATCCGATTGAATTAATTTCTTACAAAAACATACTCCTTCCGTCCTCAGTTTTTGGTCTCAAATTACACTTCTTATAATCTCAAAATAATTATTCTAATTGAAAAGTATTGGATAAAAAGTGATGAATTTGTTCTTTTAATCTTACTTTTTGAAAGTAAGGGAAAGATGGATATCTTTAATCGTATTACTATTCACTGTCAAACAGAATATGGTAGGATTGTCAGTCGTTAGTGGAGTACTGACTACCGAAAGCAAACCTTCACGGAGAAGGAAAACCAAGAAAGTACATAGAAAAAGAGAAAGCATAAACTTTTTTTTTTTGATGTGGGACAACATTGGAGAATTTTCTTTTTATGCTTTTAAGCTGATAATAATTGAAAAACGAGATTTTGACTGTAAGCTTAGAAAATTTTCATTTCTTTACTTGAGTGGATATTGTTTTGTTATTTTCATTAGGATTATGATCAATTGGGGTTATGTGTTAGGAAACGTCTTATTCCTAATTAGATTCCTATTAGGATTAAGATTATTTTTCCATTACAATATATGAATATCACTCCAAGGGAAAAAAATTCATAAAATGAGCCAATATTTGTTTTTTTTTATGAAGATTGTGTACTGTAACATTTTCTATTAAAGTACTATTGAATCAAACAATGAGATCACTTTTTGATAGGATTCACACTATCTCAATCAATAGGAGGAGGGATGATATTGTTCATCCTCTTTTAAGGATGGTGAACAAAATTAAATTCATTCTGATCATGTGCCTATATGTTGTTGCAGCCGCTGCTGTTGCTGCGGCGGAGGTACGACGACTTAAATATATAGTGGCATCAATTATATAGAGGCGTACCTAATTCGTTTTTGGTTTTGATAAATTTTCAATACATGTGGAGTTAAATATGTGAAATATCTAAGAGGCTCGGGCATTGGGGCCCCGGATTTTGGCAAAACAAGGGACACCAATTAAGAATAGCAGTAAATATTAGTTTTTCAGCAACATACCCCCTCCGTCCCCATTTTATAGACCCGGTTTGTATTTTTTACTGTTCCAAAAAAATTGTCTCATTTCAAAATTAAATAGGCAATAGGTAATGAATTCTCTTTTTTTCCCTCCGTTTGAAATTAGTACTACTCCACTAAAAAAATAAGAAAATGTAATGACTGAAGGGTAAAATGAGAAAAATAATTTTTTAAAAGTGTAATGATTGTGTACCCTTATTTAGTTGGAATCCCCAAAAGGGACCATAAAATGGGGACGGAGGGAGTATATAGATGTGCTACTTGGTCCAATGGTAATATAGCCTAAAATAATTATGTAGGCAAATTATTCTACTCCTTCTGTCCCAAAATATTTGGCACACATCCATTATTCACACTTCTCAAAAAATTATATATATTTTTAAGGTATAATGAATCATAAATGCAATATGGATCTTGTTTGATAGATTTTGCTTATTTTGATTAAACAAAATTTTTCAAATCATAAAAATTACAAGGTAAAGATGATTTTTTAAAATGTGTGAATAATATTTTTGACCAAATATTTTGAGACAATGGAAATATTATTTTTTTTTAATTGTAAAAATATATAAGACACCACGATTGGGCCCAAGACACTATTAAAATATCTTGGGCCGGTCGTGCAAACATTCACATAAATGTGTGACTACACATTAGGGCTGTAAATGAACTGGGCCGTTCGTGAACTATTCGAGGCTCGGTTCGGTAAGAGCTCGTTCGAGTTCGATTCGTCTACTAAACGAACTGAACTTGAACCTCAATATTAGGCTCGTTCCATAAATGAGCCGAACCTGAACCTAAGTGGATTCG
>JAXBDA010008660.1:0-14262 GCA_036023075.1 Gaultheria prostrata | reverse complement strand
AAATGAATCAAACATATCAAAGTACTGCTCATATTTGTGTTTTCTCTAACTAATTAGGTTAGAAGTAAAATTAAAATAAATTAAGAGAGAATAAAGAACACTCGTAAGAATATCTATGATTTGCAAATGATATGAACCTTGAACTCTACAACCAGTAAAGCATAACTATGATAGATCAATCGTCGTAAACCAAAAAATATTAATTTATGGTGTGAGAGTTATTTTTATCCACAATGTATCAAAAAAAAAAAATAAGACAAAAAGTTAATTAGCCAAAAATGCAAACTAATAAACATTTATGTTATAAGAATTATTTTTATCTACAATAGATAAAAAAAAAAATAAGACGAGAAGTTCATTTGGCCTAAAACGCATCTAGGGGATTTGAACCCTGCCCAACTAGATTTCTTTAGCATGCCCTGACCAACGCTGCCAGCAGCACAATTGTTTAAAAATTCGGAATAATTTATATATGATATTTACATCTTTGGAGATTTTTTTTTTTTTTTTGGTTGCCCAAGCCCGGAGCTTGCGGGGCTTACCCGGGGCCGGCCCTGCTTGCGGCATGGCAGAATTTTCCCAATATCCATATTCTTCTGAAACGAGGGAGAGCCAAGTCAGAGGGAGATGACGAGGGTACTCTTCCTCTGCAACTGCTCTGCTTCACTCCCACTTCCTTTCTCTCACAACAAACCCCAAACTCTCCTCTCCACCGCCACCTCTTTCAATTGGTCTCAGGAAACCCTAATCAGTGCCCTAACTGGCGTTCTCTCCTTCGGCCTTCTCGTCTCTCCCCCTTCTGCTCTCGCACTCACTTCACCCCTCAACGACGCCCAAAATCATTCAACGCAGCATAATTGTCGAGAAGAGGAGAGTGAAGAAATGTTTGACACAGCTCCGGAATCGGTTACGAATGAAGGGATTGTGGAGGAAGCCTGGGAGATCGTCAATGATAGCTTTCTTGATACCGGTCGCCACCGCTGGTCCCCTGAAACTTGGCTTGTAATTCTCTATCCATTACATTAAACATATACATTTGCAGATTTCTATAAATGTATGTTATGTACGTACATAAATTATACACTAAGTCACATAATACGCCAGCACGAAAGCCTCTTCCAAAAACATCCAAAATTTGCAAAGCGAAGATTGAGAACGCAAGGGAGCTGAGGGTTCTACTAAGGAAGGATTGTGTGTCTAAGACTATCACACGGAGTATATGAGTATATGATGGTGGTAAGGGCATATTTTATTGGCTGAAATGAATTTGAAGCTATGCGTAATAGCATATCATGGATTACCCACCAAGGGGATTATCTCAAACCATTTCATATCCATGATCTGTAGAATTGATCTTCCCACTAATTCGAGTACTTTATTCAGATTCCGGATTCCGGAAATGACCCAGAAATGACCTCATGCTGGAAATCCAATTCTATATCTAACTAGACCAATGAGCTTGTTTTTATGTTTCCTGATTATGAAAGCGAAAAGGTTCTCATTTATAATGCAATGTTGTTGATCTGTTTGACAGATTCCCATAATCATATGCTCTATCCATTTTTGAAATTTTGAGTTTTCGGTTCCACACGTGGCATATGCTTTACCAAAACAATTATTTGTATGGAAAATAAACTAAATTCTACGACCATGTTTAATTGGTCGTCATATATGGTTCTAGAGGATAAGTAATTCCAAATTTCCTCCGGACAAAAAGAGTTTGGGATTTCCAGTAATAGGAACCCCTGTTGCAAGGTATAGCATATCTCATTTTTTTTTTTTCCGACAAGGTTGGCAACGATTTTCACTTCCCTGCTTGGCAAGGTACTAACATGGAGCCATCTGGTTACCCTAATTATACTAAACAATCAAGCCTTAATGAATGGGGCACTAGTTGCACGCTGCCTAGTTGAGAAGCAGAAAAACTTTATTCACTTCTGTGGACATCTATCACGTTCACTTCCCTGCTTGACTTCACGACTGTCATCTCAAATTCTCAATTAAAACGTCCTCATGCAACGATTTTCACAATTATCATGATACACAAACAGTCATAGAGTGCTGAAAACGTTTGACGAAGTCCATCCAATAGCAAGCTCCAATGTATCCTGCGCGGTGCATAGAGACCAATCTGAAACAGAAAAGGAAAAATAGCTGGCAAAGGGAGAAAGCCTCTTATTGTCCTGTATAAAGATAATAGTTGCAAGTGAGTGTTTCTATTACTGACATCTATTTAAAGCTATGCTTTTATGTGATAGAACTAAGTATTTGGTTTGCGTTGTTATTGATAGAATCAGTTATTCCATTTTAATAAGGATCTTTAAAATTGCATTATTTATTTATTGTCTTTAATTCTACATATTAGATGTTCAAGTGCAGAGTTTGACTTACACACGAAATATTAGATCATCGTAGTTTGTTCTTCTGGTAGATGATATTTATGTAACAGCTTAAATGTCATTGGTCACGTCGTCACGACATCTGTACAACTGTAGCATAAGTTTGTCTTTGTCTTGACTATGAGAAATGGCATAAAATTTTCAACTCGTTGTGCTAACAGCCTATCACACATGAGGCCAATAGCGGTAATTACCTGTACATAGACTATTTATGACAATTGACAACGCATAGCTATTATGATTGCATTTGCTTGTGAACCCAAAATATTTAGACATGTATTGTTGTTGTTTGTCATTTTGAATTCTTAAAAAGAGTGAGTCTTTTATCTGTGTCAATAAGCTTGATGAATCAGTAAATAACATTAGGTGTATGTTGGATACTAATTATTGTCAGATTCCACCTCCTGGTGTAGGGAAAGATGATAATGAGGAAGCTTATAGGTTTGGGTTTTATCAAATCTTGCAGGTGGACACTTATATATGACAAGTGAGCGATCTCAACGACACATGATATGTCGAGTACTATAAGTGTGAGTAATTAATTTAACTTATAGATAGCTAACAAGATTGGGAGTGCGATTATAATGTTTGGTGGTAGGAATTTTGATTTATACAAATAGAAATATAATTGAGGTTGAATTAGGAATTCCTACTTCCATAAGAAGCTACGAAGCATGGATATGATGCAAGATGCACTTACGATGTGAAATGGGTATGATGATGTGCAAAGGTTCAGATATGCCAGATATGGGCATGGTTAGGATACACTAGACAAAAACATGATTATATAAATCTTTTACGTTATTTCACAGAGGAGTACAAGAATGGTGAGAAACCATTGTGTTTTTCCTATTACATATCGTTGGAAAATAGCCATAAATTAAGAGCAAAGTTCCTCAATTTTTGAAATGTTTTGTTTCTCTACTAAGTATAATCTGTTAACATTAGCAGTTTTAGCACAATAACATGTTCTACATTTTTCCACGTGCTTTTAATTGTTGCACTTCACGTCTTAGATACAACAATGTTGTGTACGTGGTACTTATTTGTTTATTTTGCTGTTGAAATTTAGGTTTGCAGAACACATGTATGAAATAGTAAAGATGTCAATCCAAACAACTATAAAAGTTGAGAGTACTTTTGTCATAGCACTATTATCTTCGTCTACAATGTAGTAAACCATTAAAACCATGCTGCTATGTATTGCTAGCAATTTTACTCCAAAACTACAATAAGTGCCACAATCTCAATTTTAAAGAAGTTTGGATCGACGACGAAGAGTATATGTTCAACACTTGAGAATAAAACAAACAGTTTTCATATTCTTAAAGAGCTTCGTATATGTATTCAGAGTATTTGACGAGTAGCGATAAAGTATAATACGAGTACGACTACCTTGTTGAAGTATTCATGCTTCTTAGATAGGAAAACCTAGTCCTTATTGGATTCCGTTTGCCTCCTGTTGCTTGTACAGTTCTCTAGTTTTTCACATTTGTTAGAATGTAAAGAGAAGAATAAAGTGGGAGGAGAGGAGAAGAAGATGAGTACCGCTGGCAGAAAGAGAGAGGAGAAGAAATTAGGTCTTCTCTTCCTCACATCTATTATTTATATCAAGGATGTAGCAATTGCTACTAACTCCTTTAGTGAACAAATCAGCTAGCTGGTCCTTAGATCTCACAGAAGGCATACATAACAAACCCTTGTTCAGTTTCTCCTTTATGAAATGCCTGTCAATTTCTATATGCTTCGTTCTATCATGTTGTACTGGGTTATGAGCAATATTTGTGGCAGCTTTATCATCACCTATGATGCACGGACACGGAAACGGACACGGTAATTCTAAAAAAAAGGGGACACGGACATAGCGGGGGACACGCCACGTGGAATAAATAAATAATAAATATATATAGATATTAATTTTTTTATATTTTTTGTTGCAAAATGTAAAAATAAGGGTATATTTGCAAGAATTTTTAATTTATAGGGGTAAATGTGTTATAACTTAAAATTATTGGGTGTGTACTGTAATTAAACACACATATATATATGCTCCTTTACCCTAGAACCACCAGCAGCAGCAGCCATAGCAACAGCAGAGCACAACGAAAAAAGAATACGACAGAATCTCAACCGACTGGACCGAAGCTCTGATCGGCGATCAGGTTCTTCTTCGTCGTCGTCTTCTTCTTCTCCTTTCTCTCCCTCTCGCTCTCTCTTCTTCTTCTTCTTCTGTGCTCTCTCTCTCTCTTTGCCGTGTCTTATCCGTGTCCCCCCGTGTCACCAGCCGTGTCCCCATCCGAAAAAGCAAGTTAGGCGTGTCCCCCTCGACGTGGCGTGTCGGGACACGTTTCCAGTCGTGTCCCTGTGTCGGGACACTGCAATACGGTGATCCCAAGCCGTGTCGGTGCTTTATAGATCGTCACAGTAAAGCTTCATAAGTCTACCATCGGGAATCCCCAAATCTCTCAACAAGACTTGGAGCCACAAAAGCTCACAAACGCCATGAGCCATAGCTATGTATTCAGCTTCTGCACTGGATCTAGCCATTGACTGCTTCTTACTGTGCATGTAACCAGATTTCCTCCAAAAAAGGTATAGTAGCCAGAAGTAGAGCGCCTACCGTCCACTGAACCAGCCTAGTCTGCATCAGTAAATGCTTCCAACCTCAAATGATCATGATTGGAGAACAAAATTCCTTTCCCTGGGGTTGATTTGAGGTATCTCAAGATACGATAAACTTCATCAAGATGCACAGTACGTGGATCGTGCATAAATTGGCTGACGACTCCCACAACATATGTAATATTTGGTCTGGTCTGGTGTGAGATAAGTATATTAGTCAGCCCACAAGTCTATAATACCTCTCCTTATCTGTATGCTTCCTAACATCTCCACCAAGATGATGATTAACTTCAATAGGCGGGCCTATAACCTAACATACCTGTCTCCTCTAAAAGACCAAGAATATACTTCCTTTGGGAGATAAATATATCCTTATCAGATTTGGCCACCTCCATGCCTAAAAAGTATCTCAACGATCCCAAATCCTTAATCTCAAACTCTTGAGCGAGACGAGCTTTAAGACTGACATCTCATGCACATCATTGTCTGTCATTATTATGTCACCAATATAGACAATAAGACAATAAGTACATCAAGCTTACCATTGTCTCCCTTGATGAACATAGTATGATCTGCATGACTTTGCCTGTATCCAAATCTCAACATAGCTTTGAAAAATCTGTCAAACCAGGCTCTAGGTGATAGTTTTAATCCATAGAGAGCCTTTTCTCAATCTACGCACTTTTCCTTCGGTTGCAAGAGATGAGAAACCTGATGGTATATGTACACTTCCTCTTTTAAGTCACCATGAAGAAATGCATTTTTTACAAAAAAGGTTGAAGAGGCCAACCCAGATTAGCAGCACAAGAGATTAGAGTCCAAATAGAGTTCATCTTTCCGGTAAAAGGTCTCCTCATAGTCAATACTGCAGTCAATACCGTACTTCTGAGTAAAGCCCTTAGCAACAAGCCTTGTCTTGTATCTCTCAACTGTCCCATCTGCTTTCTTTTTTACTGTGAACACCTATTTACAACCCACTGGTTTCTTCCCCTCTGGAAGAGATAGTAGCTCCCAAGTGCCATTTTTTTCCAAGGCTATCATCTTCTCTACCATAGCTTCTTTCCACTTAGTTATTATGAGGGCTTCCTTCAGAGAGTAGAAACAAATGCATGATACGAAATGGTTTTATGAAACAAACTGTGTGATAGAATGTTGAGTGCACTTTTGAACTCCTTTTCTAAGAGCAACAAGAAGATCAAGTTGGTAAAGAGCAATAATGGATGGTCCATTACCAGATGAGTCAGCTGAAGAGTCCGAGACTGGAGCAGGCAATAGAGATTGGCAAGGTGGCACCTCACAAGTAGTCTGACCCTTTTGACATTGAGAGAAAGTCTTTAGGTTAGACCTATCCAGTAACCCACCAATTTCCTTTTTTGCACTTTCCACAGATTTTGGTTCCTCCCTAGAGTTTTCCTTCTCCCCCTCATTATGAGAAGGTAATGGGAAAAAAGACCACGACTCTTGATTGTGAGTTTCCTCCCTATGATTGGACCCTGAAGAGATGGAGTGGATAAAGGGTAAAAGGTTTCAGTTTCCAAAAAGTGACATCCATAGTGACAAACATTTTGCGGGAGAAAGGATCATAGCTTTATAGCCTTTCTGGGTAGGAGATTAGTGTAGGAAAACACGTTTCCTCACTTTGAAATCTAACTTGACGCTAGGATGTTTAAGAGCATGGATAAACTCATAAACACACAACCAAAAATTTTTGGTGGAAGGGAAGAGACTCAAGAACTGCCATGGAGAAACTCTAGAGGAGTGTGAAACTAAAGAACACTGGAGGGCATGCGGTTAATAAGATAAGCTGTAGTAAGAACAGCCTCACCAAAAAATGCTTAGGGACATTTATGGTAAACAAGAAAGAGTGGGCTACCTCAGCAAGATGCATATTCTTGCGTTCAACGACTCCATTCTGCTCGGGAGTGCCAACACAAGTCGTCTGAAAAAGAATGTCATATTTCAGTAAGGTAAGCTCTAAAAGTTCCATCTACATATTTGGTCCCATTATCATTGCGAAAGATCTTAATTTTGGTGTTAAAGTGAGTACTCACCATCTTGTGATAAGATTTAGAGCACGGAAAAACTTCATTTTTTTGAGCGAAGTAAGTACACCCAAGTGACACGAGAATACCAATCACTTTTAGTGACAAACCATCGGTAATCATAAAGAGAGGTGACATGGGAAAGACCCCATACATCAGAATGGATAAGCATAAATGGATAATCACTTCTTTTATTAACTGGAACATCAAAAGAACGTTTATGTTTCGTAAGCTTCACAGAAAAAACAAAAAAAAGACTCCTAAGACATTGCTTAACTAAGCTATGGAAAAAGTTTTTCTAAAAATTCTAAAAGATGGATGACCCAATCGCCGATGCCACTGATGTAACAAGTGAAGAGCTGAACCAGTATTTGCTTTAAGAGCTTGACCAATTTGACAATGGTGGAAAAGAGGAACATTTTGCCGACTCCATAAAGTATAGGGTTTTACCATTACCAATCTTTCTCCCCGTATGCAGTTCTTGAATGTGTAGGAAAAAATGTCACCGAGCAATTTAAGGAATGAGTAAGACTACTAACAGGGAGAAGGTTAGTAGAAAATTTCGGAACAAGAAGAATTGAAAAAAGGTAAATGGTTGGGGAGCAATGAATGGAACCTTTCCCTAAAACAAAAAATAGGGATCCATTGGCTAGTCGGACCTTGTCCTTACTTGGACATGGAGAGTAGGAGTCAAAAAAAAGATGAACAACCTGTCATATGATCCGTAGCACCCGAGTCTATTGTCCAAGGAATAGAAGAAGAGGATGGATACCTGTGTGAGCAAAGTAAGAGGAGATAGTGGAAGTAGAAGCGGAAGAAGAAGTGTCAAGTCTAGCCATCAGAGACTCTTGAGAGTTTGCAGGTCCTCCTGAGGAAGAGTACCAGTACGAGAAGTCTCGGGCGCAGGGGCATGCAAATGAAGAAAAATAGGCTGAGCCAACGTGCCAATAGTAGTCTTCGATATATGTGCATGAGAACGCACATGACCACCACCATGGCCAACCGCTGCGTCATCGAGGGGGACGACCATGTAACTTCCATCAATATTCCTTTGTATGCCTGGTCTTGTGGCAATAGTCACATCGTAGCATATCACGATCAATAGGACCATTTTTGTTGCCAAGCTGGCCCTAGACAGGCTTACCATCCTGTGGAGTAGAAGTACAAGCTAAAGCAGAGCGATCCGGAATTGGTACATGCACCATAGCACTTCATCTACTCTCCTCTTGCTGAACGCATGCGTAGGCCTCTCTCAAAGTGGGAAAAGGAACTCTGTCCAATACCTGATCTCCAATCTGAGTATACTCCACCATTTGCTGAAATGTAGCCGCATCTGCAGTGCAAATAGCGCGAAAACCTTGATAATAATCAAGTTCCTGCCACAATCCACTCAACGCAGCATAGTACTCAGCAAGGGACCTATTGTGTTAATCTACCCATAGAATTTCTTCCTCAACTCAAAAGCCTGTGCCGCATTACCCTTCTAGTAATATGTCGGTGATCCAAATCTTATGTGCAGTGTCTGAGTAGCAAGAAGGTATGACTGATAGTAGGTTTCATAGAGTTAAATAACCAAGTCATGGCTGAGGTATTTTGTGATCTCCATGTCTCATGCTCAGGTCTAGTCGTTGCTGGTTCTTTAATAGTGATTGCAATGTATCCAGACAAGCTCAGAGAAAAAGTGCGGGACCAAAGCAAATAGTTGGTACCGTCACTTGATCGGATAAATATCAAGAGGGGAGTTATCTAGAGTCCCAACATGACTCAACTCCCCCTTTGCACCGGTTGTTACATCGTTGTCAACCTCCACAATACAAAAAGTACGGAAAATGAACCAGCTTTGACAGGAAAAAGGCTAAAAAATACAGCTAAAACAACCATATTTGTCCCGAAAGCGATGGAAACAGGTACCCAACAGAACAAGCGGCAAAATACTATGAGATCATCTCAGAAAGCAAACAGATTTCAGCCAATACCTCAAAAACTACGCAAGGACTGCCCGACACGATTATCGATAAATCATCACCAAAACTTCACAAAACCCAATAAGAAGTCTTGCACAATGAATTTCGGCCCTATACGAATCAAGACATACCATGGGTGACCTTAAAAACAAGCCGAACGCAGATCATCGGAAAAAGTGCTGTTTCTCATCAAAACATGAGAAAATAGGAAAATACCACCAAATCAAGCCATAAAATTCTGAAACTTTTTTTTTTTAGACATAAGAATTAATAATTGAACGTGGGGAATTTTTTTCGATTTTTTTTAATCGAATGGTAATAAAGAAAAAGAAGAACAGAATCTGAATCACATGCTCAAGAAATACGATCGATGAAGGATCGACGGATACCATGTTAGGATGTAAAGTAAAGAATAAAGTGAGAGGAGAGGAGAATAAGATGAGTAGCGTTGGCAGAAAGAGAGAAGAGAAGAAATTAGGTCTTCTCTTCCTCACATCTATTATTTATGTCAAGGATGTAGCAAGTACTAAAATACCCCCAGGTAACAAAACAAACAACTTAACGACATTTTTACGAGTACTTACTATTCTAGATATTAAGAGTGATTTGTGAGAGCGCAGAAGATCATGGCTCCATTCGATTCATACAGTGTATTGATTATGTTTAAGAAAAGAAAATCAAATTCAGTGCTTGCGTAGGTGGTTTACATATAAACACCGACATAACTTTTCTTCCAGGGAGCTTTTCTCCACAAAAGTTGAACTAAGTGGAATTCGTATAAATATTTTCAAAATTTGTATTCAATGATTGAAATGTGATTATTGTTTAAAAAAATTTGAACGGTTGGTATGGCTCCATTCGATTCATACACTGTATTGATTTTAAGAGAAGAAAATCAAATTCAGTGCTTGCTTAGGTGGTTTACATTTAAACACTGACATAACTTTTTTCCCAATGAGCTTTTCCCCACAAAAGTTGAACTAAATGGAATTTGCAAAAATATTTTCAAAATTTGTATTCAACGAGTGAAATGTGATTATTGTTTCAAAAATATTTTAACGGTTTGTTAGAAAGAAAATTTAAAAGTTATTGTAGAACAACTAAATGAGCAAAGCGCAAGTTTTAGAGCCCACTCTCTGTTTGTGATCAGGGGTACGTGGGAATAGGATATGAGATCATTACGTGCAATTGAGTTTGATCTGTTTATTACCGGTGGATCTGTTCATGACTATCAGTGTTTGATTGGCCGGACATTCTGTTTGCAGTATTCTTGCTCACCGGGTCCTTTTTTTCCCCCTAATTGTGCCGTGCGAGATTCAATTTGAGAGATGAGGTAGAACACTTGTTTCCCTTGTGTAGGGTAATTACAGCAGTGGGGATTTTTTAATGTCTAATCTATACGCTCTATCACTGAGCCCAAGGATTCAATTTATAACAATTTCAGTGTTACCATAAACGTCTTTTGCCTCTCTATCACTCTATTCGGACTATTTCTTAGTGTTTTCAAAGTATTTGTTTCCAGCAATGGTCGACCTCACACCCCTCTCCGTCTCCCTGCACCTTTGTACCCTTGCAATCCTCTGGCAATGTACGACAAATGGTAAAATTGTGATAATAAGAGGCTTTCTCCCTGAACTACTCTTTTTCCTTTTAGTTTCATATTGGTCTCTGCACACAATGTAACATCTACTAGGTAGAATGAAAGAACACATGCATAACATTAAACAAATAGCTTAATCATAAACATTGCCCACTCTCTTTAAAGTGGAATAACTGCTTCTATTTAAATTAGTCAAATCAAATACTTAGTTCCATCACATGAAAGAATGGTATTTAGCATATATTATAACATAAACACTTATCTAAAAATAAGAAGTAACTAGGGTGAGGTGGAGAAAGAATAGATAAGGTCCTCATCAGTGTTATGGTAGAGCGACACATGTATAATACAATTTTTTTGAAACAAGATAAAAACATGCATTCTTCCTTGCCTATTATTTCCTTTCTTTACTTTGATATTGGTCTGTGTGCACCGTGTTGCACGCGTTATTGCCTTCTGTTCGATGGACTTCGTCGAACATTTTTCGGTGCTCTACGACTGCACTTGTATGGTGATGATACTGAGACAGTGGGTTGTGGATGTTTTAATTGGGATTCCGGGGAAAGTCAGGCAGGGTAATGTATGATAGTTGTCGTCAGAAGAGCCCAAAGCTTTTTTCTACCTCTTAATGGGGAGACGACATATGTCAGCACTCTTTCTGTATAGAATTACAATTCGTGCTATTTACTTAGGTTTGTTTTTTTGGTCTAATTTTTGTAACCAGATGAATTACGTTGCGGAGGGATTAAATATTCGTTTACAACTTATGCCAAAAAAACATGAGAGACCCAGCTGAAGGCAACCCATCCTTGAATTCGATCGCTCAACTTCGGTTGGAGGCAGGGCCCAAGGGCCTCTTAGGCAACCCATCCCGGATCACCCTCAGGGCCTCTTAGGCTTTTGGTCACTTTCACAATATGCAATAGGATAGTAGATCTTTAGGAGCAATCAAGTTGGATGTGTTTGTGACTATTAGTGTGCGATTGCCTGAAATTATGTTTTGCAAGTTTCGCCATCCCTCAATTTTTTTTTTCTTCTGATCATGCTCTGGGAGATCAAACTGGAGAGATCTTGAAAGTAAACCCCTAGTTTCTGCCATGTATGATTATTATAGCATTAGGATAATTTGTGATCTATAATCTATCAGCTCTATCACTTGGTCCTGGGATTTGGTTTCCAACAATTCAATTTTATCGTCAACCTTTCTGGTTTTTTGCCTCTCTTTCTGTTCTGAGTATCTTCAACCACGGCTGTCCTCACGCCCTCTGTCTCTCCCTGCACCTCTCTGCCCTTGCAGTCCTCAGGCGATGTACAATAATTAGCAGAAGCAACATAATAATACGGTTTCTCCCTTGCCAACTATTTTCCCTTTCCCTTCATAATGGTCTCATACGAGCCTTGTATCATGCATCATTGCTTGCTGTTGGATGGACTTTATCTAACGTTTGTGCTGTGCTATCCGGGTGCATGGAGTTTTGATTGGATGCCAATGTGAAGTCTGGGAGGGCAGTGAGCGTGATAGTGGTTGGAAGAATTGCCCACAGCTTTTCTGCTTCTCTATTGGGCAATGACAGTTGGTGGCCCATTCTCTTGGGCTTGTCGTTCACATTAGATAATATTAGACTTCAAATAAAATAAGAAAATGAGATCGTCTAATAAGATCTTATTTTTATCTCTAGTGGTTTTCAACATAAATAGCATCTTCCATTGGGTTGTTATTTTATGTACAGTTTTGCACATTTTTTTATTAGCACTAACTTCTTGTGGCTTGTCTGTTTTGACATTAATGGAGCACTTTGGTTACCCACTATTGAACTATATGTGTGACGTACTTGGCCCTTTTTGGTTCCAGCAAAAGAAAGAAGATATCTTAGCCACTTCCATTCAGACAAGATCAAAAGCTCATGACATCATCCGAAGGATGTTGGCTGGCTTAGGTGACCCCTATACGCGCTTTCTTTCTCCCGCTGAGGTGATTGATCCTCTATCTTCTGTTTTCTGGTTATTTACATTCTTGTAGCCTTTCAGTTTTAAGTTACTGCTGTAGTCTAGGTGACTTGCTTATCTATGCCATTTCTGCTTTCACTTCCCACATTTTTTAAACGAGCGCAAATTTAAAAGTGTTGTAGAAAGTAAGACTTTGTAACAGTGAGAGAATAGCATGCACAACTTGTGGAAATACTATATTGTCACCCCTAATGCTGTTAGTGCAATCTGTTTTATCATTGCGTTATATGCTTCTGATTTTTTGGTGTAAGAGTAACTTTGGTGTGATTTTGGAACTGAAAAATGCAAGGTTCTAAAACTTGCTAGGCGCTCCCAGGGCGGGCGGGCACCTTCTAGCTTCCAGGGCCGAGTACTCGACGCCTAGTTGGGCAATTTGTCGGGCTAGTCGGTGAGGGCCTTCTAACGCCTAGGCGGCGAGAACTCGGCCTTCCAGACCTTCTTTTAGAACACTGGAAAAATGATTAGCACCATTTTCTTTCATTAGTACTCCTCTGTTTCTTTGATAGGTAAGTTATGGTCCTTGTGGAGACTTGAATTTGAGTCTCTTTCGGGGGAATGGCTCGGGTGTCTTTTTTTGTATTTTGTTTTTTGCGGGAGACACAAGAAGAAAAAACAGGGGAAGACGAGGCTAACACCCCACCGCCACCGAACACTTTCAATGTTGCTCCCGCTGCTATGTCCACCACCAAACCCTCACTGCCACTCTCCCTCACCCTCACCGCCCCTCTCCCTCTTTCATTTACCGAGCCAAAACCACCCTATTACCCCACCTGAACCATTCCCATTTAATGCCGTCAATGTATCATCCAGCCTTCAAACGAGGTGTAAAAGTTGACTTTATGGGAGAGCACGGTAGCGGAGAGGCGCGAGTGAGACATTCGTACCGGACAGGTAGTGGAGACGCAAATTACTAACCGTCTGTCCTGCAGGAGGCGAAGGGTGTAATATTCTTTCCAGTCACTCATACTCTATGTTGCTCGGACTCGGGTACGGGTATCGGGTACAGGTGCGAATTTAGGTGTCCGACACCTAAATTTGGAAAGTACATGATTCATGGATATGGATCCAAATTTGGACACAGGTACGGGGATACGTCAAATAAACCAAACCAAACCAAACCAAACCGAGCCTTATGTCCCAAATCAATTGGGGTCAGCTACATGAATCCTTTTCCTCCACTGAGCTATATCCAGTGCTGCTTGCTCACTTAGCCCTAGTAGACTCAAATGCTTGCGCACTACCGCATCTAAAGTCAATTTGGGTCTTCTCCTCCCCGGAATGTTGCTACTCAAAGCTATCCTATCCGCTCTCTTAACTACTGCATCCGCTGGTCTCCAATAGACATGCCCAAACCACCTAAGCCTATTTTCCCTCAACTTCTCCTCTATAGGTACTACACCTACCATCTTGCGGACTGTTTCATTTCTAATCCTATCTCGTCTAGTCTTACCACACATCCACCTCAACATTCTCATTTCCGCTACACTTATCTTGTTCACCGGTTGTTTCTTAATAGGCCAGCATTCTGTCCCGTAAAGCATCGCTGGTCTTATGGCAGTTCTATAGAATTTACCCTTTAATTTTGTGGGTACCCTCTTGTCACACAATACACCAGTAGCGCTTCTCCA
>JAXBDA010008659.1:0-14263 GCA_036023075.1 Gaultheria prostrata | reverse complement strand
ACTAATGCGATCATTGAAGGGGACAATAGAACGGTAATTCTTCTTTGCTCTACTGAAAATGTACCCCCTTGGGAATGTGCTGCCATTGTAAATGATGTTAAGGAGGTTAATTTGCTATGTAATTTTGTTTTTTCTTGGGTTCCTAGAGTGTGTAATAGGGTAGCCGGCCCATTGGGTGGCAAAAGCTTGTTTGAAGGGTGATATCCCCCTTGACTGGGTAGGAAACCCCCCTCCTTTTCTTACTTCTATTTGTAAAGGTGACTCCTCATTTGAGGCTTTTGGTGAGTAATGAAAATTTCGGCAGTTCAAAAAAAAAAAAATACAAGACATTCATAGAGTAATTCATTCATTTAATTTATTTGGATTTCAACTAATTAAGACATCAAAATAATTATAAAAGGTTTTGATTAGTTTCTAGGAATACCTTATTTTTTAGCATTAAATATGAGTGCGCTTTCTCCGATGCATATTTCTTTAGAATACTGGGCATAATGTTTAGAAATAAACTTAAAATTGAACAAACATACTAGGAGAAGTAGAAATAAAATTGGTATGAGGGGGGATATACTCAGAGAGGGTGATGGAGTCGGATTCAGCTTATCAAATTGATAATGTCTAAATTTTGTGTAGAATCAAGTGAGCACCATATTGTGGTTGAAGAGTGATGACACTATAGGGAGCATGTGTATAAGTTGGCGAAAGCTCAAAGGAGAAGCGTTGTAGAATCATAGCCATGGCCATCTTTGCTTCTAGCATCGCAAAGTTTTGTCCAATACATATGCGAGGCCCCCAACCAAATGGAAAGAATGAAACTACTTGATTCTTTGTTGCCTTTGACAATCCTTCTGAAAACCTCTGCGGATTAAATTCCTATGCATCTTCACCCCAAATTTTGCGGTCATGATGAAGTAGGATTATTGGTAGAAAAAGTATCACTCAAGCAGGTAGAGACAGTCTTCCTAACTTTGTCTCTTCGTGGGTAACTCGAGTCGTCACAGCTGCCGGCGGGTATAGTCGTAAAACCTCATTCAAAATTATAGTTACCTGAGAAAGGTGAGATTTTTAGTGTTGTGCGTGTCTGCAGGGCTGGCCCAGGCCTTTGGCCCAAGAGGCCTGGGCCTAGGACACTCCAAAAAGTGCAAACATTTTGGGCACTCCCATACTTATTCACAATAGGCTTTAGTAGGATTCTTTGTGACCCAACAATTGGGACCCAAAAGGCCTAAACAATTGCAATGGTCATTGGGCCCATCGGTCCAAACTTAAACAGACTCTCATGTACAGTTGAACAAAGAGGTTGTGCTTTAGATATATATAAGCTACCATCGCATGAAGCCTTTTGAAATCTGCCAATGTGGGACAACTCAACAAAGGACTGTGCAGTGAGCACTCCATTCCCACGTATTCGCAAGTCCCACATTGCCTAATATATGTTCACCTCTTCCTCATAGGCGGCTCTACTAAGGTTAATGGGTGGTCACTTGAACACCCTAAATTTTTTTTTGTTTAGAATAGATGTAATATTTTGGGTTTAATTTTAGTTTATCCCTTTCTTGAACAACCCATCCTATAAATATTTGAACACCCTACGCATAAATATTTGAACACCTAACCCAAAAAAAGTTTGAATAACTAGTCCCAAAATATCAACCCACGAACCAATCCAATGTAAACAACCCAATTAAAAACTATAGGCGGCTCCATAGCTTCTCATAGATGATCAATTGAACAATCTATACTATTTTGTGTATTTTCTAATAGAGGTAACAATCTAACTATCTCAGGTTTGTTTGAGCACTTAATCATTTATTGTGACCATCCATTAATGCATAAAATTCATAATCGAAGACCTAATATATTCGCTCAAAAAATACACGCTCTTAATGATAAAAGTTTAAAAAATAGATAGAGACAAAAGTGTCTATTGGTATCGATTTCGTACTCTGACTTTTCTCTGAACAATAATCAACTTTATATCCTACAAAATAAGAGCATGTGTAAAAAAAAAATCACAAATTCTGTTTTTGGAAAGCTAAAAAATAAGAGCATGTCTATTGGTATCGATGAGTAATGTTTATGTGCCCATTTAATTTTGTTTGGCATAAAATATAGAATTGGCCTAGAAAATGCAATTACGACATCTCGTGTACTTTCGTATTATTTGTTCCCATTATTCACATTAATATTTTAAATTTTATGCATATATGGCTAGTTAATAAAGCTAGTAGAGTTAAGGTAATTTTTTAACACCCTGTTCAAGATTCCTGGAGCTGCAACTGCTCTTCCTATAAAACATACCACCCCTCCAAAGCTCTGAGAACTGCCACTTGGCACGTGGGTACACATTTACATATTTCTATATGTATCTAGTAGCTTGAGCTTAGTTCGTGAGATCATACGAGACGAGCATTTAGTAGCTCGAGCTTAGCTTGTTTACTTGACGAGCCGAGTGATGAGCCAAGGAATTTGGCTTGAGCTTGTTCATTAGGCAGTGTGAATGAGCTCAACTAAGTGTTGTACTCTTAGGACACATTTTTTAGACTAAGCCAAGGGTACTCTAAACCCTTGGGCCGGCCCTGGGTGTGTGTGAGCATGCTGTGATGGCCTTGAAACTAAAGTGGCAGGTGCCCGCTTGAAGTCGAAAAAGTTTATTAATTTTAAGGCCCGTTTCTTTTTGGTACCTATTATACAAGTTGAAATAAAATTGTAAATAGTCACTAGGCTCAACAAGAGTTATATTTAAGTGATGCGTTTCGAATTTTGTCATCTTTGATGTATATTTTTTGGGATTAGTGATATTTAAGTGATGATTTAGAAAACTCTCATGTTCTCTTATTCTTTTCAAAACAGTGATATTTAATTGATGCTTCCAAAAATGTGTGATGTTCGTGATTACTTTATTTTCTTGTTGGCTTTAGTTTTAGCTACTGAGGATGGGCCTGCATCAGGGACTGAAACGACAAGGCCATAGAACTATAATACGTAGTTATTTTAGTAAAGGTGATCCATCTATTTTATCCATAATTTTAAAAGGGTCTATCTTTTATTTTATCTTCAGACCCCCTAAAAGTTAAGTCCAGCCTTTTGTGCTTGTGTATATGTCGATGAAAGAAAATACTTACAATTTTGAGGTGATTTAATCCATCAAAGTTTGGCTTCTCATTCCCAAATACTTGCAAAACCTCTTCCCTTGCACGTTGTTGCCAATATGGATGCTTACTCAGTAAAATCATAGTCCACACAAGCAAAACAGCGGTGGTCTCTTGCCCAGCAAAGTAGAATACCTTGCATTCCTCAATCACTTCATCAATACTCATCATTCCAACTTTCTTGCTATTTTTGTCAATGTGTTGAATTTCCTTGAGATTGGATTCCAACATTTTGCCCAATAAATCTTCATTACTAGCTTCCCCAGCCTTCATTGCCTTCAATCTTTTGTCAATCATAGCCCTTAATGATGCTTTTACTTCCTTTTCAATCTCTTTCATCCTATTGTTCCTCTTTGTTGGCATAAACCTACACACGAAACAAAAACCATGTCATAATGTAATGTCTTTTTCTCCGGCCTCTCTATATTTTTTTGAGCATAACGTCGCTTATCTTCTTCACCATTATAACAATAAGGAAACGGGAACTAAACCAACATATTTCAACTCACCAGAACCGAAAATATACATAGATTTGAAATAATTGATTTTGGACTTGGCCTTGTGGTTAGCTAGATTGATCGATCCATTCATCTCTTAAGCCTCGATTCATGTGCATTCATGATTATAAAAAAGAAACCATAATGATGCAATAATTGCATCCTCGTGGTTATATCACACAATGTAAAAGAAAAAGATATTTATTTTTTAGGATAATTTTTGTTATTTGTTCCTCCATTTCGAAAATATAATGAAGTCATATGCCCAGTTATTGGACGAAGCAATTATTTATGTATGTATATTGAAGATTTATACTCGTTACTAATAGGATGAAGGGATCGTATTAGCATAATAGAACAACATACACTGGTTAGTCATGCCTTATCCTTCAACTTTTACTTACCTCCAGCCTGGAATGTACACTGAAGTTAAAGTCTGCATTCTATACCCAGCTTGTTCAGCTTGAAGTTGGAATATTCTTCTTCCTTCTTCATAGTTACTACCAAATGCAGTTCGGGATATCACATCGCTCGTCATTGTCTGAAGAAAAGGCCACACATCTACTTCGCAAAACCCTTGTGTGCAGACCATGTTTTCCCATTTGCTTATCATCTCACTACAACTTGTATCAAATGCAGGCATCATATGCTACATATGAACAACATTAAAATACAAAAAAAAAAAAAAAACAAGAAACTATCAGCAACAATGTTTTTTTTCTCAGCAAAGAAGAATATATAGATAAAAGAGAAAGATTACAAAGGAGGTAAATAAGTAGATCAAAGTAGAAAGTCATTTGCCTTGAAGTTAATTTTAGAAGCACAGAGACAATCAACGAAATAAATGATACTCTCTCCGTCCCAAATTGTTTGTCTATTTTTTAAACTTGTGTCATTTTTCAATTGTTATATTTTTCAATTTATAATGTTTTTCGTAATTGTGAACACTATGTATTTTTGAACTCATCGAGAACTATCAAACAAGATCCATATTGAATATTTTTTGAGAAACATACTGAAAAATATAAGTGATTGAAATTGACACGAATATCCAAAATAGACAAACAATTTGAGACGGATGGAGTATATAAAAGAGAGAAAGCGACTAATATTACAATATGACTTAATATGTTTCATGAGACCTAATGTTTCAATTCGCCAACTTTGTCATGAAATGTGAAATTGTGAATTTAATTATTCCGTAAACGTGACACCATTTTAATTTATGTGTCCAGACCAGCTTATTTGCACTATTTTTTTTAAATTTTTTTTATATTGGGATCTTGCACAATGCCTCGTGGTATCCCAATAACTTTTTTTTTTAAATTAAAAAGGCCAGCAAACTATCCCAACATCCTTAACGACCCAACATTTTTGTTGAAATTGTATACTTAGTGGTGGGCCTTACATAATTGTGAGGGTATTAAAGGCGTTGGGGGCCTTGGGGCGAGTGCAAATTTGTTCACCCTCACCTAATAAGGGTGAACAAAACCTTCATCCTGATTGGTCAAAATGGTGTGAGGTCTACAGAATCAATACACAAACCATGTCACCACAACTAAAACTGCACAAGCTGCTACGATTACAAAGCTTTGCAACTCCATTGGAGAGAGAGAGAGAGAGAGAGAGAGAGAGCCCAGTTGGGCAATGAATCCCACATCGGAAGATGTAGGAAAATGGATGTAATATATAAGGCCACTGTACTGTTCAGATACTGTATAACTTGAGATTAATTTTTTAATCTACGTGATTAGATTAAAAGTTAGCAAATCAGCCGGGCCGGATCGTTACATAGATATTGCTAGCTAGTTAAAAAGAGATTAGTGGTTGTAATTTGAATGAGAGAATTGCAACCCCTTGAAAAGATACTATTGTACTTAGGGGGTGTTTGAGAGACTCATTCTTAGTTTTTCATTTTCAACTTGTTGGTTTTTGACTGTTTGGATTATGGTGAGAATATATTTTGAATTTGGTACAATCTTTGAAAGAAATGTGCAAAATGCATTTTGCAACGGGAACACAAATACCTTGAAACAAATACCTTGAAAAGAAATGGAATACAAATGGACACAAACACTGGATCCAAACCACTTTTTCAAGTTATTTGTGTTCCGATGAGGCACTTAAAGATATCCGATCGAGTTGATTTTTAGCACACTTGTAGTACTAGACGAGCCGTACACGTTGAATATCTCCAATTGTCGGAAAGATGCCAACGCAGCCGTGTCATTGGGCTGCACAACACAGTGTTGTGCATGGGTATGCACAAGTCAACACCACCCAGATCCTGAACTTAAAATAAACAAAATTTTCCCAAAAAAAGTCTCAATAGTTTACCAGATATCTATGATTACTTCTAATGCGCTAGTTGCGTCCCCCACCCGGCATATTTTCCAAAAAAAATCTCAATAGTTTGGACAGAGATATTAGTAGTACTAATTGACAGCGCCTATACGTTGTGTTTGGTTTGGGTTTTGGGTTTTGATTTTTATAATGATTAGAGAGAGAAATATGAATAATAATTATAAAATAGGGATTAATGATTAGAAAGAGATAGAGAGAAAAAGAAAAATAATATTTAAAAATAAGAGTAATAAGTAGATAATAATTGAGAAAACCGGATCTTAAGACCCAAAACGAACAAAGCCCATAATGTTTTATGCGTCAGGTAATGCGCTAGTTGCGTCACCCACCCGGCATATTTTCTCGTGTTTTTCCTTTTTTTCAAACCACATGCAGTGGAAGGGGTGAACTTGATAGTTACGGATTTGAATTCTCTAGAAGGGTTATTTATCGGGACACTCCCTATAAGTTAACGTTTTTCACCAGACACCCCTTGCAAGAAAAAAAAACCTACGACGAACCCCATCTAACTTCCAAATTTTACCCCAAAACCCCCTCCGTTTGCCTTCCGTCTCAAAACTCAAAGTTTGGGGTCATGTTTGGATGATCTAAATCATTCAAGTTCTTTAAAACATATTTTTATGGGTATTCGCAAGAAATCAGTTAAAAATATGACGGGGAAGTGCTTGATCCAAATAATTTTTCATAAATACATATTTGTTTGGATCAAGCATTTAGCGGTCATATTTTGAGCCGATTTCTCACCAGTGTCCTTAAAAACATGTTTTAAACAAATTGAATGGTTTGGATCGATCATCAAAACATGACCCCGAACTTTGAGTTTCAAGCCGGAAAGCTAACGGAGGGGTCTTGGGGTAAAATTTGGAAGTTAGAGGAGGTTTGTCGTAGGTTTTTTTTTTCTTGAAGGAGGTGTCTGATGAAAAATGTTAACTTACAGGGAGTGTCCCCGGTAAATAACCCAAAAAAATTATTCAGCCTCACATGGTCTATTACAGTGCCGATAATGTATTACGCGTCACGCATTGTGCTGCTTGCAACAACGACCCGGCACATTTTCTTGTGTTTTCCCATTTTTCAACCACATGCAGTGGGGTCCAGTGGAAGGGGTGAAGTTGACAATTACGTTATTTGAATCCTCCAGGAAAAAAAAATTATTGTGCGTCACATGGACGATTACATGTGGCAATCCAAGTATGTAAATATATTTGAATTCTGAAATAGTTCTTATCGATATTTAATCAAGTGGATTTTTTTTAAAGAACTCATATAAAAATCTTTCAAGAAAAATGTACGGTTCTGATCATTTTAGCTGAACCCAAAATGAACCCACAAGATGCGATTCTGATTATCTTAGCTAAACCCGAGATGGACTCGCAAGAAGATCTGTGCATGATCTGTGCTTCCTGTCTCTCTGCTAATAGACTTTCCGAAAAATGAAAATGACGTACTCATGTTTGAGTTGCTAAAGTTCTTTTTTGGGTAAATTTGAGTTGCTAAAGTTGTGTAGAGAAGTTCATGCACTTAGAATCTCGATCATTAATTCGTCTCGATAATTAATGGTTCAAATTTGTTATAGTATTTTGTAGTTGACAGAGAAGTTCATGCGGTTAGAATCTCGGCCGTTCATTATGTGGAGATAGCTATAGCTTGTCAAGTCAACATTAGTGTATAAATTAATGTATTATGTATCAACCATTACAAATGACCAGAGAGTTTTTTTTTTATATATTTATATCTGAATGAGTCACAATCTAGTAAAACGAATACGTATCTCCTCTGGCCCAAAATCATGACCAGATCGATAGATAAATTTTTTTTTGGGTAAATTTGAGTTGCTAAAGTTGTGTGGAGATATATAGCTTGTCATGTCAACATTAGTGTATAAATGTGTATTAGGTATCAACCACTAAAACTGACCAGAGAATTTTTTTTTATCTGAATGATCACAACCAAGTAACTTGAGGACGTATCTCCTCTGGCCCAAAATCATGACCAGATCGAGAGAAGCCAATCCCATTGGTTAATGAATTGGGACTTCGCCATGCAGCTGATGGCAGAGAAGTTCATGCAGTTAGAATCTTGATCGTTCATCTCGATAATTAATGATTTAGATTTATTATAGTATTTTGTAGTTGACAGAGAAGTTCCTGCAGTTAGAATCTCGACCGTTCGTTACGTGGAGATAGCTATAGCTCGTCAAGTCAACATTAGTGTATAAATGTATTAGGTATCAACCATTAAAAATGACCAGAGAGTCTTTTTTTTATTTTATCTGAATGATCACAATCTAGTAACACGAGTACGCATCTCCTCTGGCCCAAAATCATGACCAGATCAAGAGAAGCCAATCCCATTGGTTAATGAATTGGGACCCCGCTATGCAGACGGTAGAGAAGTTCATGCACTTAGAATCTTGATCATTAATTCGTCTCGATAATTAATGGTTCAAATTTGTTATAGTATTTTGTAGTTGACAGAGAAATTCATGCAGTTAGAATCTCGGCCGTCCATTACGTGGAGATAGCTATAGCTTGTCAAGTCAACATTAGTGTATAAATTAATGTATTAGGTATCAACCATTACAAATGACCAGAGAGTCTTTTTTTTTTTTATATCTGAATGATCACAATCTAGTAACACGAGTACGTATCTCCTCTAGCCCAAAATCATGACCAGATCGACAGAAGCCAATCCCATTGGTTAATGAATTAGGACCCTGCTATGAAGTTGACTGAAGAGAAGTTCATGCGGTTAGAATCTCGACCGTTCGTCTCGATAATTAATGATTCAGATTTGCTACAGTATTCTACTAGTATGAGGTGTTAGGGAGCCTTATTTTTTGACTTTTTGCATTTTACTTATTGACTTTTTAGGTTATGGCTAGAATGTGTTTTTGACTTTGGTAGAGTATTTGGGAGATGAATAGTGAAAATGATTTATGGGTTAGGTTTTTTACCATGTTGCCCTTGGTTCTTTATTACAGTATTGTTTTAAAATGTGTGTACATAATGTGGTTTTTGCTTTATTTCAAATAATTTCAATTGTGAAAAATGTTTTATTTCCTTAATTAAAAGACTTCAACTAATTTTTAAATTTAATGGTAATTACAAATAAATAACAAAAAGGAAAATAAAGATGTGGAGTAAAAATGATGACATGTATGGTTCCTCATTAGTATTTTTTTGGTAAATGATCTCCACTGATGTTGATAATTTTATAGTTAATATGATAAGATGATACGTTAGGGATACTTTGGGAAATAATGGAACTTAGGAAGGGTAGATTGGTCAAATAATAGACTAGGTTTAGCAAAAGTGGAAACGAAAAAATCAAAAAGTACCTAAAAGACTTGTTTTTGACTTCTGCTCTCCTTCTTTAAAACAAAGAAACCGTTTTTGACAAATCACTTCTAGAAAGGTATAAAAACACTGAAAAATAAAAAAGTAGAAATGGAAAATTAAAAAAATCGCCAGCCAAACACCCCTAAAAATAGTATCTTACTTGCTGGTAAGATTCTAAATAGTAGGAGTATCCTACAGATATGATTCTACTGACAAATCTGAATCATAAAGAACACTTTAGGATCATTGAGATCATTTGAACTGTCCTCTGGAATTCAATTAGGGATTGAACACAAGCCATTATCGTGCAGACCTGAGGGGGCTGGTGTGCGGTCCTGGTGTGCACATCTGAACCGTCCATCTCAGCCACCAATAGCTTAAATGTATTTTTTAATTTTTACTAGTAGGAGTACTTCTGCGAAGCTGAATCACCAATTGCTCAAGATGGACGGCTCGGATGCCGAACACCAAGGCCGCAGACCAGGGTCCCCGATTCCGATTTGTGCATTATCTGCACACAACTACTAATGGCAAACATTGCGCATGTCTATTATAGCTTGATATTTTTTTTTTCAACACTCCAACAATACTCACAATTTTATCTATTCTTATTAAAATAATATTTTTCCTTCTATTGACATAGTTTTCTTCTTTTAAAGGTAGAGAGGAGAGAGAAGAGAGGAATTTTTTTTAAAAATGTTTAAGTGGTGAATAATACCTCAACAAAAAACGAGAGAAATAGACTGTAGCTTGAGGTTTGTTGAGGGTAAAATAGAGAAAAGAGCCCACTTGTTGAGTCTCTGGAGATGTCCTAATAATTCTACATAATTCTTCCGTGGAAAGTAGAAAAAGTTATGAGAAGACTGTTGGGAAGTAAGAAAGAAAAGTACCAAAATTTAAAACAATTTTATGCTCTTAAATTGTAAAGTTAGGAAGAAAATTATGGAACTCGTGGAAAGTAAAGGAAAAATGGATCAAAAAAAAAAAAAAAAAAGAAGGAAAGAAATAGGGTTAAGGAGGAAAATGTATATTTTCCACAACTTAGTTTTCACATGTTCCACTAAGTTAGTTTTTACTTTTTGTCTTTTTTTAGTTGATGTATGCGAAAGTATTACATGTTTTATAAAGGAAAATGATATTGGCACTCCCCAAATTGTAAATGACACTCCAAAAGAGGAGTGCCAATATCAATAAGGGGAGTACTAATATCAAGTCCATATAAGGATTGATAATGACACTCCTGCCAATATCAATTCCCTTTATAAAATGTAAATAGCCAATATGCCAATAATCTATTTTGTGGAATGAGGCTATTTTCCTCTTACTTTCTTTCTAAACGAAACAAGTGAAATGAAATTGTTATTGGAAAATGTTAAAATAGGCCTAGTAGGCTTATGTTAAGATTTGAAAAGTGTGTTGAAATGTATGAAAAATATATAAAATAAAAATAAGTATAAATGTATTGAAAAGTATAAAAGGTACACTGTAGTAATGCGTGTTTTTTGTTTTTGTTTTTGTCTGTACTTAGTGGGCTCACAATAGCAAGACCTGTTTTTATAATTTTATTTTCCTTTCCTCTTACTTTCCAAATAAACTCTTGATTTTGTTATTTTTCTTATTTTTTCTAACAAAATAGGAGGTATCTCCACAACAAAACGAGATGAGACTAATCTTGGCTAGTCATAGCCTTCTAGGGAACCAAATACCCACGACAAGAAGTTAGAAGTAGCTAGGATGGGCTATTCTGGTTCCACTACAGATCCATATTTTGATCTCCTAACCCCCATATTTTTATTATTACCAAAAAGTGCATTAATCTCATAAATTCTATATTTTTCTCACTGATTATAATGAGGGTGAACAAAATCGCACCTATGAACCATAGAGCATCTTTAACCAACAACGAGCCATTCGATCAAAAACCCAGAAAGCAACGACGAAAAATAGCCATATCCCGGGCTGGTTATTTCTAGACCCAGACCCGGGTGACTGAGAACGAACCCAAAGCCCACAAAACCGTGGATTTACAAGTTGAGTTGACTCGCTTGGGAGTCGTTTTTTTTAACTGCCGCTTGGGAGTCGTTGGGTTCGCTCTTAAACCCCGAGTTCATCAGACCCATATCCAAGAAAAGCTGGTTAAAGATTTTGCTTTGAACGTATTGAATTGCACGCAGAGAAAGGATTCATCGAAATGGCCATCAACGCCTCGCACCTCGGCATTTGGGAAGAAATCGAACGATCTGAGAGGTCAGTTTGAAGATAATTTTTGATTATTTTGAATGTCCACGAATAAGAAACTTTCAGTTTCGCATCAATTTCCTTTTATTTGTTAGCCACCGAACAAGATTAGATGAAATGGGTTTTCCCTTTCTTGAATGTTCACTTCGATTCGCATAAATTGAAACCCTAGATTATGCTCAAGCGTACGTGGGTTGCTTTCTGTTGCTGGTTTTTAATACTAGCAATTTAGGCTCCGTCTAGTTTTCTGAATGCACTTTGGTTGTGGGTTTTGATTTCTATTCGTGAATGACGTCACATACTGATTAGAAAATAGTACTAGGTTCAAGTTTTTATTTTTTATATTTTTTTATACAGTACCAGGTTGCTATGCTGCTGCATATACCAAGGTCAAGGGACACGTGGAAGCACCAGCTGAGAAATAGGAAATCAGTTAGGTTTAGTTGGAGTCGATCGAGAAAAGAAGAAGAAATTAGACTTAGTTGGAGTCAGCTCAGGCCTCAGGGTTAGAGATAGGTTGTACTAAGATATTATTAGTTTGAGCGGGTTAATTGGTTGTCGGTTAGTTGGAGTAGTGTGTGTATGGTTATGAGGGAGGTGAGGGGACAGTATCTTTGATTGTATGGTTTCCAGAAGGTTATAAGTCTTTGATACCCATTCCCCATATGTAGGTACATATGCTTATTGGCTTATTTCATAAGTATTATGCCCATCAAACGGATGACCGCTCTTGTTCATTGCTGTATTATTAGATTTGTGATCGTAGATGGTAATAATTAGAAAACTGTTTTTAACTGTTCTCTGTAAGCATCTTTTTTGTTGTTTGTTTGAATTTCAGCTACCTTGTTTCATGCATGTACGAGGAAGCAGCATCGACAGCCTCATCTGTTTTGAGTAAATTGTGCAAAAATAAGTCTGCTGAAGTTGGTGAGGAAACTCCATTGAAGGACATGTTGGAATCAGCTGGAATGGTGCTAGTTCAGTCCTTGAAGGAGCTTGGGAGGTATCATTATTCATTGCTCTTTTTTTTTTGTAGAATTCTTCTTGTTTCCTTGTTAAGTCTTTCTTCATATTGTTGCATTATGTGTTCTGTTCCTTTGCATTTCCATTATATTTTATGTTCTTATTGTTTAGCCCACCACTAGTAACTGGGCATAGGCTTGTTGTGTCGGAGTCGAATGTTCTTTATTTACTTACCATTTTGTCTAATCTTTTTGTATTCAACTATTAATGTGTTTTAAATCTTTAGTACTTCTTACCTATATCTTTGGTTTATCAAAGTTATGGTACATGGATCCTTCAGAATGTTTAAACTATACAGTACCCGGTCGGACACTCAGCACTTGGATAAGGGTATTAGATCCGTGGTAGATATTTTTAGTGGGACACTTTTATATCTTATTGACCCATCTAACAGTTTTAGTGCCTTTAGTTGTGTTGAGTACTTATTGCGGGACAATTGTGAAGAACAGTTGTGATACTTACTGTGATGCAGGACAGTGAAAGAGGGATTCTCCTGTTACGATTGCAATTAGCAGTTTCATTGCTTAAATTAAAACTATATTGATCTTTAATCGATGTACTGGGTCAAAAAGGGATGGAGTTTGGGGCTATTCATAGGAATGAAAGACGTTATGGGGTTGGCTAGGGATAATGAACTGCACTCCATAGAAATGATTGACTGGGTTTTCTGCCTTATATGTTTAAGTCCATGCATTTGAATACGAGTGTATTAGTAATTAGTCCTCCAAATGCATTTGAATACAACTTTGACTACAGAACTGAGATCCAAGCATCTTGATCTTCGCCGATCAAAAAAAAAAGAAAAGTGTTTTGGTCTTCTAACAGCCCATTTAAACCTATTTCATGTAGTAAGACCCAAGACAAGACTTGAACAATACAATCACAGTGGGTTGACCCTAATCACCTGTGTGTAGAAAATTCTTGAACTAACAAAATATCTTAGATTCGTGAACATGACAATTTTTAGAAGCAGACCTACTTTAGCATGAAAAGTATAATTAGGACTCCACAGAGGCCAAACTAGGTAAGGCTATCTAATGTATCAATGGGTGCTACCCTGAAGGCAAAGACTTTTCTAATGCCTTCTGACATCTATGTTGTATTGCTTTTCGTATGGTCTGTACTCATTATTAGACCTTGCTGGTTTGGTGACAATATCTGTCAAGAGTATGTGTGCATGTGCCTGCATATGTTTCTGTGTGTCACCATATGATTGTTCACTTACTTGCACATGCATGAGTATTGAAATGTTTCAGCTTGCTGTTCTAGCCTCATCATCATCGTCATCGTCGTCATGTAATTAGTGCTCCAAATAAGACGTGTAAAATGAAGTCCAGTTTATTGTTTTGTTTTTTTGTTTCTAATGGCAGGACACAGGACATATTTAATGAGCTCTCGTTGTTGTTTGGTCCAGTCACAGCCGTTCCTGTTCAAGTTATTCTTGCTGGGTAACTCTCATCTCTTGCTCGTCATACTTTCCATTTCTGTTCAAAGTCATTTTCGGGACCAAATTTGGCAGACTTATGTAGAGGGCAAAATTCTGGGATCTGTATAACGCCTCTAAACCTGCAAAACAGAGAGCCGTTAGAGCACCTTTGCCCTTCGTGGCAAAGGCCCTCCGATGCTTAAGTTAGTATCACGTACTAGAAGG
>JAXBDA010008658.1:0-14265 GCA_036023075.1 Gaultheria prostrata | reverse complement strand
CCACTAAACCTGTTTTTTGGTTTATTCATTTTGTCTTTATTCAAAAAAAAATCGCAAATGTTAGTTTTGCATCAAATTTTTGTGGTTTATTGGTTCCTCTCGACGAGACGAATCTAAAGAGTATAAAATCATAGTAAAAAATAATTAATTTTCACTATAATTTCATACTTGTGAGATTTGTCTCGTAGAGAGGAACCAATAAACCACAAAAAATTGACGCAAAACTAATAAATGCAATTTTTTTTTTGAATAAAGACAAAACGAATAAACCAAAAAACCAATTTCTGATTTTTTTTTGCCAAAAAACCAATATTTTAGTGGAACAAGTTGTAGATTTAAACTACAATTAAAGGTCTAAAAAACTAAAAACCCAAAAAACCCTTTAGTGGAACACTCCCAGAACTGTAAAAATTGAGTTTTTTTTTTTTTGGTGCTATCTATGTATCATGGCAATTATACATAGTATTAATCTTTAAAATTTGAGTTCTGGATCCAAAATGTTGATTTGTTCATATCGGTACTAATGGATATTCTATTTTTTTTGGTGTCAATACCATTGGATATTCGATTGCCAGGCTTCAATGTCCTTCCCGATCACATATTGATGTGAGAACTAAACATTTTGTGATGAAAATATTTTTCTCTGGGATGCTTCCTTTTCAATACTCTCAAACTGTAGTCCTGGTCCTCTTTGGATAAGGTCATACTCGATTATCATAACCATTCCTCTTAGAGCTCATCGAGAACATCAATACATGTTACTAGAAATAATGTTGATCATAATCTGGTCAATACATATAATCGCAACACATTTACCTTGAAAAAATATTTTGAACAATTGTTTCAAATTATTTAAGATAGGACTCACACTTAATAAGTACATATACTCGGGACGAAACTCCGAACATCCTCAAAAAAGGAATTAAAATTACCATTAGGCTCAAGCTTGCAAATAGACACACACAAGCAGGAGTGAAAGATAAAAAGTCATTTGTCATTAGTACCTAAGTATAGAACCTAGGAAAAACATGGATCAAAAGTTATCTGGGACCTTGCTACACATGGCCCACCAAAAAATGGAGAGTGATTGCAGAAAGAGGAATAAACATTTGCCAATCTGCCCACAACCTTGGATACTAAACTCCAATTAGAAACTGCTAGCTCTATTCATGTTAATGGAATTGTGAATGGGAAAAGGGAGTTTTCTTGGTTTGATGATTTTGATGAACAAAAAAACCACTGTCATGTTGGTGGGAAGAACCTATTGAGATTGAATGGCAGTGTGTAGAACTCTTCATTTCTGTTGTCTCCTCTAAATGTTCTGAATTTTACCCACCACGGCATCCCTCGGTCTTTCTTCGATTTTGCTACCTCTATTGTGTTGTCAAGAAACACTGCAACTATCAGTCCAACCGTCGGCGGAGACGAGAATAGGGTGTTCAGGAATGCGTTGAACTGCAAAAGAAACAGATGGTTTGTCAAAAAAAGGGAGAGAAGCATAGTCTATTGTGCTAAATTCCTCATTTCTTCAGGTGTGACAAGATTGTACATTTCCAGACACTCGGGAAATAGCTGCATTCCAGGTCAATCAAAATAATTTAAACTAATCCGACCAAAAAAACCATAATTCCGGAGGCGACAAGACATCATGTGATTGGCCGTGCCAATTTAGGTACTATATACTGTCAATGTTCTAAAACTCGCTAGTCGCTACTCGGGCGGAGAAGGGGCGCCAACTAGTCGGTCACCTAGTGCCCTAGGTAGGGACTAGGCGCCAACTAGTCGGCTTCCTAAAGCGTTGGACCACTCCTAGGCCCGGACTAGGCGGTCACCTTTTAGAACACTGTATGCTGTTACAGGATGAGTAATAGGTACTATATACTGTCAATGTTCTAAAACTCGCTAGTCGCTACTCGGGCGGAGAAGGGGCGCCAACTAGTCGGTCACCTAGTGCCCTAGGTAGGGACTAGGCGCCGACTAGTCGACTTCCTAAAGCGTTGGACCACTCCTAGGCCCGGACTAGGCGGTCACCTTTTAGAACACTGTATGCTGTTACAGGATGAGTAATCCCGCCAGTGACCAGACTGATAGAGGAGCAAATAAACAGTAACACATTTCCAAGGAATTGTATAATTCAATGTTTTGTAGGATAGGCTATCCAACAAATATGTTTCACTAGAGATGTCGAATAGACCGTGTCGTGCCAGCCCAGCCCATTTATTTTCGTGTCTAGTGTGCTTCGTGCCGTGCCGGGCCCATTTAATAGCTGTGCTGTGCCGTGCTTTTTTAGAATATCCTCGGCCCACCACAATTCGTGCCGTGCCGTGCTGTCCCGTGCCCGTGCACAATCGAGCCTTGTGAAGCTAAAAAATACTTCTAAAAAATTGCTATTACTTTTTTTAAAATTGATAGTCACAACTAAAAATTAATACATTTAATTCAAAAATATATAACATTTTATTGATACTTGAACTTTGTAAACAATGAATGTATTTTTACTCAGTTCATTAAAAAAAAAATGTATTTTTACTAGTATTTTGTGTTTTTCATGAAGTTTTGTTTTGATTTTTTACTTTTATGTTTCTTACTAGTATTTTTACAATTTTATCGTGCCCTTATATGTGTCTGTGTCGTGCTTTGTGTTGTGTCGTATCGTGCCCGTGCCGTGCCCCGTGCCTTGCCGTGGGCTCTAAAATGATGGCTCAGCCCGGCCCACCTTAGTGTTTGTGCCGTGCCGAGCCAAGCCCATACCGTGTCGTGCCGAAACTAAACGTGCAGTGCCTGTGCGGTGCTCTTGCCAGCCCGGCCCGTTCGACACCTCTATGTTTCATCAGTTGTTACATTAGGACACTGAAAATACGTAGAATCCCACATTCCCGAGGTACTGCATCATCATACAGGTGCTGAATGCTGATCCCTTGATATGCAATAGAATTTCATCATACGTTATCCAAAAGATACCGGCCCTAACAGTGCCCATAAGTACTATTGCATGAAAATAATTTATTAAGTTTTTTGCCTTCTTGTGTTGTTCCAGTCAGGATCAGGACAGATTGCCGGTTTAATGTAGGAAATGTTATATGTTCAGGGTGATATCAGAAAATACATACCCATCCGGCATTGGTGCGAACAAGACCTCTGTGAAGAGTCTGGTAGTCGTTAAAAAATTGAGGAACAGATAGCCCCAGGAAGAGTGAGAGCCCCGTTATGGTGAGATTTCTCATAGAATTCATGTTAGTGAACTGAAGAAAAGAGAGACCGACTGATCCTGCAAAAGAATAAGGAAATTTCACAGACAAAGATAAAGAAAACAGGAGAAAAAGAAAAACTTTTCAATGATAGTGGCATACCCACAATGCCGAAGAGAACACAGTACAATGCAGCATATATGGGGAAAGGTATTGAGGCAAAAACAGCTCCAAATTTTCCTGCATATATAACCATTATCTTAAAAAGAAACAAAATGGACCTTATTTCTGCTTAGATAACCATGCATGTTAAATAGATGCTGTTAGAAATCGTAAGTCCCAACCTAAGATGGAGAAGAAAATCATGAAGCCAGCGGAAATTTGGACGACTCTGCGACTTCCAACTCGGGTGAGTCCAAGGAGTCCCACATTCTCCCTGAAAGATGGTCCAGTTCTTTTTCAAGATTATATTGTCTACCAAAAGAAACATGATGGGACATTCTACATGCAATCATTGATTACTTACACTGATACGGTAGAACCAGTGAGCGTTCCAAAAAGACCATCAAGCAAAATGCCAATCCCCTGCAAAGAGAAAAACATCAATAATTTGAAAACATAAAACGAATGTTAAATGCCTACGGGATAAATAGAATAATGGTAGCTAACTACACAAGTAATAGTAGTTGTGACAAGCACACATTGAGCAAAGGCACCTGCATTAGATGCCATCCTATTGGGCGTTGAGTGTCAATCTAGGTATACCGAGACATAGTAATGCCACTACCAATGGATAATAATTAATATATGACACCGGAATATTGTGTTACAAGAAGAAATGTGTATCCAATCTGCTCACCTGCCAACCAATGCCCCGGCTCAAGACATAGGCAGGAGGCGGAGTGGCAATAGCCAGCCGAGATGCTGCCTTGTATGCACCAGTGGACTGCATCATAAAAATTTAAAGTGAATATAAACTTTTTTAATCCACTATTCAAAAGCTTCCAATAAAGCAGTTGGCTGGAGAATCGAAAACTTCCTTCATAAACGAGACCAAACAAGCAGAAATTGAGTCATAATCATTATGGGTGCAGTTATTGGAAACCAATAAACGTCACGACTCACTACCCCTTCAGGAACTAATAAAACTCATTCTAAGAAGCTTTTTCAAGCGGTAAGTTGCTCGACTCTAGGAACTCAATGACACTAATTCGGCTGCAATAGCGTACAACGGGTACAACCGCTAAATTCATCCAACACAATGGGTATCTCAAGTATTTTATACAGCTCCCAATATTTTCCAAGTTTTCTTGGTTCAATCCAACTTTTGGTTAGAAGATTGTTATCCTGGTATTGGTGATGCAAGATCAGACCAGCTAAATAGGGGTCAAAGGTTGTAAGGTTAATGTACCTCATAAGCTCTCGCCAATTTGGATGTGGATGAGGACCAAGTGGTTTGCATTCAGAAAGGCACAAAAATTCGTAGTATTGTTATGTAGTATATGCGCATATGGCATTGAGGACTCAGTTTCAGCAAGAATTTTGTTGCTGCGTAGATGTATTGGCAATGGACACACATCTATGCAACAAAGAAAATCAAGTGGACCAGTTACCATGCAATATCAAGCTGTCTCGTTTAGTTCCCAGGCTATGAAAAGCAATTTTGAATATCTTCTTCCTTAGAATTGTTAGGAATGGAATTGGCCATAGAGGAGGTTCAGAAAATGGACCGTCCATATGAACGCATTATGCACTAGCAATACCAATAAGAATTTAGTATTCAAATAAATGAAGCCTTCCATTAATCGAATGAATCCAATTAGTACCTCAACCATTGACACAAGAACTGCCGACATCATGGCAAAGGAATGTCCCGCTGAAAAAGTAGGTGGTCCCCACTGCAGAGGGTATGGAAACTTGAACCTAGATTACCACATAAAATCTAACATTAGGCATAGAAAAAAGAAAGGAAAACTAGTTAACAAGAAAATGAAAATTGCACACTTACCATGGTGCAGTCGCTATGAGATCTGCTTTGTCAGTACGGCAACTGTGTTGAGTTATATAAGGTCTGTTGCGGTAGGCCCCACTCGCGGTCAGTATTACCGCATAGAGCCAGATGATTGCGACCGAGATCAGTATAGGGAATCGTTCGAAAATGGGTAACTCCCTCAGTGGTCTCACATGCTTCAGATACTGCATAATGTGAATTAATTACGTGAAGCAAATGGATAATTCTCATGTAAAGATGCTTACTCCAACAGTCACATGTAAGCACTTGCCTGTGACAGTCCGATGACCAACAATAGCATTGGTATCCCAATTTCTACACAATTGCCAAGCTGAAGTTCAACAATGCAGCAAATAAATTTTCAGAAAACTTATGATATGACATGATGACATGCTTTTAACAACTGGAGAAAATGACATGCTGGATGATCTAGAATGTAGCAAGTACAGTGACATTAGGAAACACTTGATTGTTATGGAAATCTCGTGTAGTGCCTGCTAAGGTGAATATCATGACCAATGGCTATAGGAAATCTGCAGTCACTATCCAAGGCTATAGGAGATCTGTAGGCACGATCTAACTAAATGGAGGCTCCATACCTGTGTGGACTTTATGCATGGAAAATGTACAAGTATTAAAGTACCTACCGCAGGAAATCCTCGTTGAAACATCCCAAAACCGACCAATCCAACCACAGGTGCCATACCAAGAGGGCTGAAAAACCTGTGAAGAAAAACCACCAGCGATGGTGAACACTATAAATGTGTCAAATAATCACATCGAGTCATAACCTCCAATTATACCGTGAAAAGAGACCCCAAACTTGGCTGTAACCCAGGATGATTTGTATGCTTGATGCAACAATTAAAGCTCCTTGGATAGCTCGCATTGTTTGTATAAATCTCTGCAAACCAAATTGGATGTGAGGATCTCTTTCAAAATCCTCTCACACAAAAAAAGCTTGAGAAATATCCAATAGAAAAAGCTTGTTGCTGACCATTGATTATGAGAATTTTGGACACCATTCGGAAATGGAGTCATACCATTTCTCTTGCGTGTTTTAAACTTAAGTTTACTTTTTCTATCAGATAATTTATACACTTTCAGAAGGAAGGGCAAGAGAAGACTTACAACATGAGGTTCAGTTATTCGTTGCAGGGAAGAATCATTTATGATGTAAAGTATGGGAATGACATAAGCGTAGGAAGCTCCAACGATAGCTGGTAACCTTGTTCCGAACAGTGCTTGGAGAAGAGTGTTTATGCCGGCTACAAACAATATGGTTTGTACTACCCGTGCCTTGTCTCCCTGGTATGTGAGCAACATAATAGTCAAAATAAGTTTTGAAAAACATGGTTATGACTTAAGCGGGGAGATTCATTTTAAACCTACCATAGTAACAAGTCCCACAAAGAAGATCTAGACCATAATTTGCCAAAATAGAAAGAGCAGAATAACCCTATTGTACAGTTGATCTGGCTAGGGAGCTTGCAAATGACTGGTCAAGTGAATGGCATGCACCCGAAATGGCAGTATCTAGGCCTCGGATGTCACCTAGGTGGGACTCAACTAAGTATAGGTTTAATTCTTGCATATTACGAAAAGTTGGTTTAGGGTTTAGCCCTTAAAAAAATCATGCATTCTGACTGCATAAATACCGTAGAAGAGCAAAAACTAATCCATCTTACATCAGTTCCACCCATTAATGGGACGAGAAGTGTAGGAATCATTACACTTGTGCCCAACACCAAAATGTAATTCTGGAATGCCAACAAGATGGTTTCAGCTGCAAGAGAAAAGGTAAACCATGATGTCAAAAGATAACAAATTAGACAGAAGGCAGACATCAACTTCAACATGTAAGCTGGATTGATACTGATAAACTTTTCTTTTCTCAAATTCAACATCAACTTCTCTGGTATTCCAAAAGTATGTGAATTGAGTTTCTAATAATCAAAATACAAGAGAAGAAGAAGGTTGCACACTAGGACTTCCAGCATATTGAAATCAAAACTTCTTGGCACTATGCTCAGGTACAACCTAATATCAGTACATAATAGCAATATCCCTCTTTTTAACGCATTCGGATAACCTATCTCAGAGCTTCTTCTGCCGTTCTGCGTAACGCCACTGGTTCTACCAAGTATATTTTTATCATCTCAATCATAAAAAATTATTTTACCCTGAAAACTTGAATGCAGTTCTCTCTTCAGTGCTGCCCCTATTTGCATTGAGCCCATTGCGGCCATCAACGTGTCCTTGCCCTGTCCTGAACATTAATCAAACGAAAGTTCTCCGCAATGCAATTCCGTTGATTCTGCCTTTCCTACTTATCCACAAGTTGGATTCCATCTGATCTACTTACAAGTTATAAGCCATTCCTATGGCCTAACTCGAGCATTTATTCTATCAACCTGCTGCCACACTTGTGGACATGCCACAAATGGAACAGATGTGCTTGCTCCTATAATTAGCAACCTACAAAAAAAATCGCCCTAAAGCTTAACAAGCATTTTCCTGCAGGCTAACAACATGCCTCTCGCATGTGGCCAATTCTCCTCAACAAGTTGCCAAGCACATGGATGTATTAAACTCATTAGGACAGTCTAGCGACTCGATTTTGGTAATTTTTCTTCAAATGTCTTTGTCTAATTGGAATGAAGCTATGACTGGACTGCTGACAGCGAGAATAACAGATCCAAGAAGCCCTCAAAGTTCAAACATAAATTTCATCATGTCAAAGGGAGAGGAAAGAGAATATTCCAATTTGTTAGAACTCATATTATCCTCAGTGATTCAACTCGTCACTCCTTAATTCACATTCTTGATCACAAAACTGATCACTGCTTATAATCCATAAATACTTAAATACTTCACCATAACCCCCATAACACTGTCTTCATGATGGGTATTTTCTTTCTTTTTCACTTTGTTTCCGTTTTTGTTTTTAACCTCGCTTCACGCCTGACCTATCTCAAATCCAGAAGTCCTTTCTAACTAAAAAGATCATTCTTCTCATTCACCATCAAGATTCTATTTTGACTCGGCCAAAGCCTCAAGGAACAGCCAAACACAGCCTGAACGGTTCTCATCAGAGCAATGACGAAACAATACAATACCCAAAAATACACCTTGAGACCTGAAGGAAAGTAAGGAATTGATAATCAACATTTCCCCACCTATTTACCTACCCAGTCATTATTTCATTTCACACCCTTAAAATCCGGCGCATTTACTAAGGCCCTGTTTGGATGGAGAGAAATTCTAGGAGGTGGGAGAAACAACCCAGGAAAACCAACCATAACATACCACATCCCATTTTTTCTCCATTAGTTTTGAGGGGATAGTAAAGGGTAAAGTGAACCAAAAATAGGCACCCCATTTACCTCACAACTTCTCTGTTTCATCTCTACTTGTCATCAATCAAAACAAAAATAGAGCAACTCAGCATTGATCATCCATTCCTCTACGACCCATTATGAATTGAAAGGTAAAAACCGCGAGGGGTTTGGCCAAATGGGCACGAGACAGCGATAAAATGCGTATCCCCCGTGGCGTCTAATCCAAGAAGGCCAAACATCCAGAAGCTTACTCAAGGTTCGGCCAACTGTTAACTTCATTGCTCTTGAAAATCGAGTTGCGCGCAAGCTAACCTCACAAACCGGCTTTCAAACAAAAATACTAGAAAATGAACAAAAGGAGACATTTTGATGAAGTTTACAATGCCGTACGGCCTCAGCTTCTATCAACTTCAAAAACCCACAAAACCCCACAAACCCATTTCTCATTCAGAATGAGTTTCTTCACATAACAACTTGTTCACACATTTGTAAATACATATCTATATATAGTACTCTGCAAGTGTGTATGAACATGTATATATGCACACACACACACACACACACACACACAGGTGGGTGGTAGGCATACCCCATGGAGGATTAGAATCTATGCAGTATTCGAGGTCCTGGAGCTGTTCCATAGGAGGGTGGCTTATGTCTGCCATTGGTGAAGCCTTCCTGGGCTTCACACGGAATCAGAGAGAGAGAATATTAAGAAGAGGGGAAGAAACAAAGGGCAGAAAAGAATTAAAGAACAAAGTAAAAGCAAATAGCCACACCCCAGATAGAAAAGTGGAGAAAAGTTGGAGAGAGAAAGATATACAAATATTCGGTTCAAAAAAAAAAAAAAAGATATACAAATATGCTAAAATAACAAAAAGTGGAAAACTTCCTATTCTTCAGGTTTAACTTGATAAGCTTCTGGTTTTTGAAAGTGGAAAATTGGAAATGGTACATTTTTGGTTCAAGCCAAGTTATAAATTTGCCACTTTTTTTCCATGTATCTACAGAACCGCCATCTGGGCCCACAATTCTTGAAACTGGTCAACAAAGCATTAATTAATAAATTACTTATCCCGAAGATTTTGAAGCAAAAATTCTAGGAATGCCATTATAAACAACTAGTAGAAGCAATTAAAGTGTTTAGTAGGATTTGGGTTGGTGCATAGGATTTGTGACATGTGTTTTTTTTTTTATGACCACATGTCTTGGCCAATTTGCGTGGACCTCAATTTTGGAACTCTGGAGGTAACAACCGGCTGACATAACCCTCAGTGGTCCAGAGAATTTGCCAGCAAGGAAAATCGAACTTGAGACCTTAAGCACCTAAGTAAAACCATGAGTGACATATGTTTCAATTCCTAACTTAAAATTTAAGTCATTTTTTAAGTAGATGTATTATGAGAGAATGACCTGAACACAACATGTCGGTTTTGAATTTAAGTAAGGAATCACAATAACTAAATTCGAACTAGCAGTAGAAGCAATTAAAGTGCTTTGTAGGATCTGGGTTGGTGCACAAGTCACTTTAATAGGATTTAGGTTGGTGCACAAGTCTTGTGCCGTGTGATTAAATAAATTCCCTCTGATTGCAGCATTTGCGGGGGGTCGGCTTTTATGACCTAATTTTTTTTTTCTTTTTTGATATGGCATAATCTCGTATACTTCTAAGATCAAAATCATATAGTCCGGTCCAATCTATATCGCACTAGAGAGAAGTCGAATCCTTTCTCCTTTTTTTTATTTGCCGAATCCTTTTATTGACTCTTACAATTCTCTGACTAAAGTTATACAACTTTCGTCTCATTATCGATCTCTTTAATCTACATCGCGAGTCTTGTGACAAGTTAATACTTATTGTACAGTAATTGTTTTGAACATGAAAATGGAATAATGTCATATATCATAATGTCAATTTTTGACATTTCATTACATGTTTTAAATAGTAATGACATGACATATTTGCGTGACGAATCTTAGGATGAGAAATTGAGACATGTAGGCTTGAGCTGTACTTTTATTTTGAAATGAAAAAAATAAAATAATTGGGTGATAGTAACATGTTTGAATTAAGAGGCTTTTTTTAAAAACCTTGTTTGAATTAATAGTTGGGCATTTCGTCATTTTTACTTACAATCCAATTCAACATTGAGTCATTCTATTGGGTTGCCAATAAGCCAAGAAAAAGACGGAAAACACTCTTCAATGTATTTTTAACAATTTTCAATACACTTTCATAAACTTTTATACACTTTTCAAATATTTAAATTAACTTTTAAACCTTAATGACAATCCAATAAATTATTTTAAAACTTTAACGACAGTTCAGTATGTTGTTTTTAGTTTGCAAGCTTCATACATGGGGATAAAACCAAGTCTCTTCGCAAGATCTTCCGATCATTAGTTATTTATTTATTTATTTTTACTTTTTTTTTTTAGAAACTCCAATCATTAGTTCAAAATCCAATTGGTAGACTTTCTTTTGGGTGGTCCAAAATCGACTTATTTGACCTGTAATAGGTGAGACATTCTCTCTTTGTTTGACCACAATGTAGGGTTAGGGAAGAAGAAAAGCACAAGATCTCCATAACCAGGTCCTACAAGTGTCCTGTCTTTGATGTGATTAAGTGAGTAATTCATAACATAGCACTCATCAAATCTTTGGCCAATTATGAGATTTGGTGGGACTGGAACTGAAGTACACTAAATTGGCATCATCACCCCTTAGCCTGACTAGTCAATTCTAGATATAAATCACAAGGCAATCTTATGTTATTGTGGCATTTTGGTGGTGGACCACTTTCTATATCATAGCATCCTTTTGTCCTTCAAAATCATTTTGCTCCCGCTCTCTATTTTTTCGCTATGCTCGCGCTGTCAATCCTCGCTCTTGTGGATTTTAGACAATTTATGATGTGTTTCAAATACGCTTTCACACTTGCGCTCTTATGCTCACACGCAAATTATGTGAGTTAGGATAAAAACCAAGTTCTCCACTATTTACCCCCAAAGGACCAAAAGTTCTCCATTTGAATTCTTCTGTTACTACTTTGTAGAAAATATCTTGACAATGTTTGACATGAGTTGTTACGTTAAGGGTTTGAAAGAAGTACATGGGTGAAATGAGATGCGAATTCGTCTGTACGAGAAGTGGAAATAGGAAAAATGGAAGCGGGAAATGCGGCCAAGAAATAAAGAGGAAACAAGAAGTATGAAAACGATCAACAATCTAATGACAAATATAATAGAAATCATGGTGCATATTTTAGGTTTTTAAAAAATAAACATGACATAAACTTCCTGATTAACCTAAGCCAATGTCCCACATGTGTTCTTTTGAACTTTGCTTAGTAGTTGCCAAGAACATCTTGTGTCATGTTGAAGTGATATTTTGCAATTTTAGGGACATCAAGGTCCCTGGAGACTCTCCAGCATCTTCGCTAAAAAAATCGTGATTTTGACCGAATGGTTGACATGTCCCCTTAACTTCTCTCTCTCTCTCTCTCTCTCTCTCTCTCTCTCTCTCTCTCTCTCTCTCTCTCTCTCTCTCTCTCTCTCTCTCTCTCTCTCTCTCTCTCTCTCTTAAATTCCATGAAATCGTTTCGAATGATCTAACAAGATGGGCGCTTACAATTTTCAAAATGCGGCTAGATGAAGCCTACATTGCGCAATCTATATGCTTTGCAATTCACGATTAGGATTGCGGAAAGCTTGCATTGAGGCGGTATCTTAAACGAGTTAAGAGGACGATTAGTCGCAGTAGCCCACACAAATATCACTCATCTAGACTTTTGATGTGAGACAAAGTATTACTCCCTTCGTCCCATTTTGCTTGTCATTTTTGGGGAATGATGAATTTTAAGAGGACGATTAATGATGACATTCAAATTCAAGTCGAGAGGTATCAATTACCTTTGTTACCTCTGTATTCTAACTTTTGACCACAATCATTGCTATTAACCCAGATATAGATGGGAAAACCAAAACTTTATTACTTTGACTTTTCAAGAGGGACAAATATTTTGAGACAGCTAAAAATGAAAAGAAAGACCGGTAATTTGGGACGGAGAGAGTACATTATCGAGCTTAAATAGTACTCCCTTGAGTAATGCCATCAAGTTGAAGAAAGGTGGGTGAGATGCAATATGCTTGCATAAAGGGTAGGTGAGGCAATAAAAGAATAGCATTTTATTTTGAAAGGATTATTGATCTCTCTTGTAGCATTCCGACTGCAGTGGGGTACAGCTGAAGTTGACGGAAATTTAATGGAATTACTGAAGGGCAAATTTTTTTGTGTTGTTAGTTGCAGACTTGCAGTACCCTTTTCTTTTCTTTTTTATGATCAGAGAGTACTTGTACCATAAACATGTCATTTTGTTACCCATTTTTCCACTTTGTTCTTTTGCTGCTTTTTGTTTTGTAAATTTTGTTCAATGAGAGGGAAGGGAAAGAATATGTGCATGCCGTTGCTGGCCAAGTTGAGTACCAACCTCGGGTTTGCACCCTCCTAAGATTTTATGTTCAAAACCTCGTAGGTGCTATCAACTCCTTTGGAGTCAATCCATTTAGAGCTTTAAATGGGCTCTCTGCTAGTGGTTGGTGAGATTGGTCTTTCAAAATTAGTCAAGGTACGCGAAAGCTAACCCGGACACTAGGTTATAAAAATAAAAAAAAAAGTTGAGTACGAACCAAAGTAGTGCTTTAGTTTGTGAGTCAGATAAGAGGAGAGGTCAAAGTAGTCACAAAAAAATTGAGAAACTTTATGGATTTTCCGTTTGAGAGGGTCAGTAAACTTTATGGATTTTCCATTTGTAGGAAAATCTACGGAGACCTAAAAATAAAAATAAAAATAAAAATAAAAATTCAAAGTAGGCCCATAAAAATTTCACTAAAAAACAAAAAAGAGGGTGTAAATATCAATTTGGAGAGTGTAAAAATCACTTTAAAAAATGTTAAATAAAGTTGGATAGCGGTAAAATTTCTAGCTAGGAAAATGCAATATTCTAATGGGAAAAGTGATGACGTTTGGAAATGTGGCTTAGCTTTCGGTTATTTCTCTCCATGTTCTTTACCTACATTCCCACGATCTTGACATGCCCCTTCACGTCCCATTTCAATGACCAACCCAAACCCTAAAAGAATCTGCACCCATTACTTCCAGTTATTATAGCATCTTTAATGGCAAAATGTTTTTAAGTATACAACAATAACAGAACCCACCTAGTTACCAATCATTGGTGTATGAGTGATGGATGGTTGAAGACAGATCTAACCTTTGACAATATGCATAAAGTGATTGCGTTTAGAATACCGCTGAAACAGTGGCCCCCCCTAAGGCCCCGTTCCGCTAAAAATAAATTGTATTTGTTTCACCTCAAAAAACCATTCTATTCCACTAACAAAAAACTCCCCAAAAAAACTGGTTTTGTTTTAACTCTAAAACCACCCTGTTCCACTAAAACTGGTTTTTTTGTTTATTCATTTTGTCTTTATTCAATTTTTTTTCGCAAATGTTAGTTTTGCATCAATTTTTTGTGGTTTATTGGTTCCTCTCGACGAGACGAATCTAAAGAGTATAAAATCATAGTCAAAACTAATTTTTTTTTTTAATAAAGCAAAAAATACGTGGTTTATTGGTTTAATTTTGGCTTTATTCAAAAAATAATTAATTTTCACTATAATTTCATACTTGTTAGATTCGTCTCGTCGAGAGGAACCAATAAAC
>JAXBDA010008657.1:0-14266 GCA_036023075.1 Gaultheria prostrata | reverse complement strand
GTAATGCAATTAAGTCCCTATCCACACACAACACCACATAACCCAACACTTAAACATTTTAATTAATTCCTCACGTTTCCCCCAACATTATTTCCGAAAAAAAAAATATATATTTTACGGGTCTTTACACAAATCGAACACATAAACGAACCTGACCAAAGCCGGATTTAGTGTGAGTCGAGGAGGACTGAGAGAAAAACTCCTCACGGATCGTCTAGATTCAAATCAGAATAACAATAAGCATCGATGGAGTACGTAGATCTACTATCTTAAAGCTAATCTTCGGCCCGAACGTTGCTTGAGGAACATTGGCAAACAACAACCCCTCAAAACCACGAGCATCAAAAGCCACTCCAGGAAAAGTCCCCATTGTCACGGCGGACTTTACGCACGGAACAACAAATGCCGGCGAAGCCAACCACCCACACAATCATCCCCGTTGTCATGGCGGACTCTAGGCGCGGAACAGCAAATGCCAGCAAAGCCGACCGCCTACGCAACCACGGCAAGCACGATACCAAATCTGGGTCAAACACGGAACCAAACAAACTAATAATTGCACGAGTTTTACATAGAACGATGAGCATTCGTTCATATTCTGGACATTGTAAATTTATAACACATTAAAACAAATCATACTGCAGAAATACAATCGAAAACCCATATCTATATTCACAATCATAACAGAAAAAACTACACCGCTGCTTCGCCCAAAAGCTTAATCCTTTTAACGCATTACTTGAGGAGGATGTGCCTATGCGTGGACGTGGGAACAAGTTTCACTCAAACAATCCAGGTAGAATACGCATTACTTGAAAAGGATGTGCCTATGCGTGGACGTGGGAACAAGTTTCACTCAAACAATCCAGGTTTTCAACCCCTAGTAGTGGCTTGACTTTGGCATTGGACCAACATTGTACAAGTTAAGCTGTAATGTATTGCCTTGTGTGGTTTTAGAATTGAGCTACCTATCTAATTATAAGAAAAGGTTCGCCAACTATAGCATAATATATTAGATAATGTTTCTGCTTTACTGCCTATTAATCAAACGATTCAACCTGACTGGCCTGTTAAACGTGTTGTACCTAGACCAAAGAAAGACTCTTTCAGACATAATAGTCATTTTGACAGCTGAAGTATATAGTAGCACCTCTAAGCACTACCAACCGATGTACAAGTAATGACAAAAGATGACATTAATCCCGTAGAATGAGAATCCCATTCCAAACCAACTCATATTGTATTTTACGTAGGACCCATGTTTCATTAAACAATGAGACATTTAACCTAACATTAGATATAACCCAAGAATATTGTAATCATCAAACAAATGCACCCTAAAAGTTAGTGTAATAAACCTTCCAAATCAGCCTTAGGCCCTACTCCAACATAGAATTGAAAGCAGGCCTGGCCCCTTAGCCGAAAATCGATCTTCAGGCTACAAATGATGGTATTTTTTGTAACTATCCTGAAATAGTTCACATATGCATGGCCTAGTACTAGTAATTGAAGGGAGATTCAACTTCTTTTCAGACATGAATCATGCAAAGCCTTAGGAAGCACAAATTAACACTAATAGATCATCATCTTTCACAAGCTCGTGAGTAAATATTAAAGCCTTAATCTGTATTTGGGCAAGAACAAGGTAAAAATTGAAGTGAACCTGGTTAGGACTTCTCTGTTTGATGGCTTGTTGCTTCAATTGATGCAATGGGTCACGATATTTTGCTTCTTCCTGGGTAAATACGTGTAAAGAGAGAGAAAGTAAGAGGAAATCATCAAAGAAGAACTCCAGTTTTGGAGAGTATTGGATAAATACGTGTAAAGAGAGAAAATAAGAAGAAACCATGAAAGAAGAACTCATGATTCACCAAAAATCAAGAACGAAGAACCTCTGTACCTAACAAAGATGATAATATCAAAGATGAAAGCATCAGACAATATAAAAGTGGTTAGATGAAAAGTCAAAATCTGAAAACTTTATGTACCTAACATGCTTTGAAAAAGACTTGTCGAAACGTACCCAAGCCCCACAAGTTCAATGGGATTTTAACAAAAAGAACCCATTCAATAAAACACACCAGTAGACCGCTTCGAACATTCTTTGTAGTTGTTTATTAAACCTAGGGTTGGAGACCCATTATTTAAATAACTTCTGCTCTATTATCCACAAAATTTGTACATAAAAGGAGGATTTAAACAAAGTAGACAAACCCTAACTTCTAATAAACAATGTTCAAAAACCAAAAAAAAACCCTAACTTCTAATAAATAATGCAGAAACACAAACCCCAATTATCAAACCCTAAAAAAATGCTTAATCATACATATATGTTAGTCAAATATTTAAAATACTCATTTTCGATATGGCTAGGGTTGTGCATGTTCAAAATCTTCTCACTCTACAACTACTCTGGGTTTCTTTCATTGTTTGTAGAAATACAATGGTTCAATCTACTGGTGAAACTCTATGCATGGAGAGAGAGAGAGAGAGAGAGAGGAACAAATTTGTGGGAAACAAACGTTAATCGAGTATAGTAGGAGAAATAGAGAGGAACAGACATTCAAGTCAAGAGAAAACCCCTAGAATACCATATGGATGATCCATTACCTGCAAATTGGTGTTTCACGCTACCCCATCTCGCACGAACGATTGAACGCAGCCACAGATAGTAGGTTTATTTGGGGACAAACGAACGTGCGTTGTACAGCCAAGTGGAAATTCTCTAAAGAGGTATTGAAATTGTGCAGAAGAATGGAACAACTGGTGTTTGGAACCAATTTGGCGGAAGAAATTGAAACTTTTTCGAAGGGGAAAGGCGCGATACTGGGAATTTTCTGCAGGTTGGCGCCTTTTGTATTCCTGGAACGCAATTGAAGAGGGTAATCGCGAAAGGGGCAAGCGCCTTATTCCTGAAACGTTATTACAATTTAGGCCCTCCTTTTTTTTTATCTTAAGCGTTATTACTTCCTTACCTATTATAACATTTTAAAAAAAATGCTATAATCTAATTTTATTAAAAGGCAAATATGTTGTAGTGGACAGAAGACGATTAGGGTTCTAGAAATAAGGTGTGCATAAAATAAGGGCTCACAAAATTTGGTCTAGAAATCAATCAAACAACAAAAAGGAAAGAGGAAATCTTACTTTGTGACTCCTCCACTGATTTTTGAGGGCCACCATGCCGAAAATTGAGACGCTTAACCGAAAACAGCAACATGTAGACTTCACCTTCACCGAAAAAAGAAGAAGAAGGAAACAAACACCCTTTATTGAAAATATAGATTGAGAGTGTGAGAAAATTAATGTGTATGGAAGAATAAAAAAAACCCACGGATTATGTTACTTACAACTACCTCCCGTAGTTGTTGGCTCTTTGGATGAAACCTTTTTTTGTGGGCTGCGAGAGAGAGTAGAAATGAGAGAAAGAGAGGATCAAACAGAAGAGTGAGAGAGAGGAATGGAAGGCATCTCAATTTTTGGGAATAGAATCCCTTAGATTTTTTGGGGAATGATCTCATCCTTTAAAATTGACTTCGTACCGATCCCAGCCGTAGAATAGAAATCTTGTCTATATGGGGTTTGAATTTTGAATTGGGAGAGATAAGAAGCCTAGGATCAATTGAAGTACAATCTTAAAATTTAATATCTGCCCTTTAATCCGCCACAGAGGACAGTTGTAAGAGAGATATTTTACAAAACCATTGTGTAATGTAATATAGATGTACACAATCTTGACTTTGACAGCCATGTGACAATGGACAGATTCACGCTATCATGCTAAGATTGCTGAATTTGAATGATCAAACTGGCCCACCCTTGTGAAGAAGAGTGAGCGAGTGAGGTGAATTTCCATTTAAAATACCATCTTCTTAGTAGTAAAAAAAATAAGTGTAGTTTTTGCTAAATGATACGTTTGTGATGTGTGTAAAGAGAATGATTTATCAAACTTCTTTTTTTTTTGAACGGCGAAAGAAATTTTATTAATCTTGGAAGAGATTACAAGATCAAAAGGAAAGGAGAAAAAGGCATCACAACGAAAAGGAAGCATCCCAACTAGGTTGGCACCCGACCTCTCGACAATCATATGTCTCTCCCAACCCACAGACACAGATGGCAAGGAGCCAACCGAGAACAAAAGAGAACAATCAAATGGGCTCACATGAGTATACCCGCCCAGATACATCAAAGATCTCAAAATCTACTGCAATGAAAACACAAAGGAATAGGAGCCTAGGACATAACAGATATGAATCTGGGAGCATTCGACGATCCCAATTTGATCACTCCTCTTTAAATCTGGAGAAGGCCACCCGAATGGCGACATGATTAATTCAGATAAAGCATAACCATCCTTGAATCTAATGCAGCAAATTATCCATAATGTGGTTCGTGAATGTTTGCAGAAGGACAAAGGATAAATCTAAAGCATCACCAGACTTTCTTTGATCTGACCCAAATAATAACCCACACCACCCAAAAGACTAACCACCCAGCCTTAACGAATCTCAGATTGTGTAACGCCCTCAAATTTCTAAACATGAAATATATAAGATAACTCCACGTGGATAGTCAAAAGTCCACGGTCAAAGTTTGTTTAGTTCTTCCGAGTCAAATAGTTACACGATAAGTCAGCCGGGTCCCCGTACCCATGAAATAAGTACATAGGTTTAAATGTTATTACAAACCCGAGTCAAAAGAAGTGAATCATTTAGAGTTACAAGATCATCTCATTTCAAATATATAAGTTCTAAAGATGATGCCATAACTCTTCCATGTTAGCTTTCAAAAAAAAAAATGTAGATTCATGCACACACGTCATGCACTCCACGTCATGCTCCGTGCTGTGTACCTGAAATGATTAGGGTGAGCTCACTAGCCCAGTAGGAAAAAGTCTACCAAAACTAAATATAATGAATTACAAGTGTGGGATGAGTGATGAGGGAGTAAAATCATATAATGATGGCCAAAGTTCGTTGTGGAATGGACAACTCGAGTCAAAGCTCATGAGATAACAATCTTAAGGGTTGTCGTCAGAAGTATCCAACACATTCCCAACGCGTACCCAACCTCTCACTCGTGTCTATTACGTTCATACCTTTATGTCATAAGTTCATTCAACCAATTCGTTAAGAAATTTCCTCACGACACGTCCAAAGGACGGACCGAGTATCATTCCGGGCTATCTTTCGACCCCGTATTATTCTTTTCGAGTTCGCACTTTCAATATACGTACATTAACCACGTGTTCGTATCATCGTGTCACCCACGCCCCGCGATGTTAGTTCAATCCACAATTCTCATCAAGTTCGATCAAATAGACACACATAGCGTAAAACATTAGGTTAATCAATCATGGAAACTTAACAAATCTCTAATCGTATAAGCGAATAGGTCCGGAACAATTATTAGAACGAGAAACGAGGTTCGAGGAGTGGTTATACCAAGCTAATGCCCAAAGAATCAAAGATGACCACAAAAATAGAATTCTAGGCCAAAATGACCATGGGTATCGATACCCAGAGTAAGGGTATCGATACCACTGGTCCAAATCTGAACAGCCCACTGGGTATTGATACCCAGCCTTTTGGTATCGATACCCAACCCCTACGAGCGAATTTTTGACAGCTTTTCTTGGTGCATTCGTGTGAGTCCAAAACAACACGACTCAAGTAAATTTTCATCACAATAGGCAACATTATGACAATTTAACAATAAGTTCATGGGGAAATGCATTTAAGAGCAAGATCAAACACAAACCCCAACCAAAATGATTAGAAATGGGTTTTCAAGCAAAATCATAGGGATAGATCAAATTGGAGTATAATCCACACACAAGCACTTGAGAATACTTAGTCAAACTCACTACTATAGTGAGCAAGGTCGTCGTGTGTACGTATCGCCCCCCATGAAACCCTAGCCACCAAATCCTGTCTCTGTTCATCCTCCGCCGGCGGCCGGCGCTGGCCGTCTCTTCCACCAGTACTCTCCCTCTCATTCCTCTTCTCCATCCTCTTTCTTGGTCCAGAAAGCGTAGTCTATTTTGCAGCAGGAGGATCTTTTGGCGGTCGTCGTGGCCTGCCCCCAACGGATCTATTCATATTTCGACGCTTCTTTTCCTTCCGATTTCGCTTTTTGTTCCCCTTCTCCAGCCTCAACAGGTTCCCGTTTCTTTGAGTTCTGCTTGGTCTCTGGTCAATTTCCAGGCTCTGTTTCAGGTATCCTTTATGCCCATTTTCTAGCCGTCTGGATTGCGGTTTTTTTGGTTGATTTTTGTGGTTGGGTTGCTGTTTTGCTGGTTATTTTGTTCTTGTTTGTGGGGTTGGATTTCAATGAATTTGTAGTATGATGGATGGGCTGGTTACTCTGTTTGTGGATAATATTCCGGAGAAAGAAACCCATTTGTGGTTGAGGAAATTTTTCAATAGATATGGTGTGGTTAGGGATGCTTTTATACCCCTCAAAAGGAGCTACAAGACAAAAAGCAAATTTGGTTTTGTCAGATATGATTGTTCTATTGCTGCAGATATGGCTATTCTTAGAGCTAATGGTTTGGTGGTGGATGATAATAAACTGGTGGTGAAATCGGCTACTTTTGACAAGAGGAAACTCTTTCAATATCATGTGCATAAACCTCAATGCAAAGCATTTTTAGCAGAGTCTAGCAAAGTAGGGGAAAAGAGGAACTATGATCACCAAAACCACAATTTAGGCAATCTTAGAACCTATGCGGATGCTCTCAATGGGAGTGCAAAGAACATGAATATTAGTAGGAAAGGTAAAAGTACTCTGAAGTTTCAACCTTTTGGGAATGGATGGCTTTGTCGAAGTGCCGTTGCGATTCTTCATAAATTGATTTCAGTGGAAGAACTCCGCGAAGACCTCAAAAAGGAGATTGTTGGTGACTTTCAAATTAGGGCTATGGGTGGAAGAAGTATTCTCATTACTTTCCCTAGTGTTGATTTGAGAGACGAGATGATCAAACATGATTGGTATGAGCAATGGTTTGCGAGTATTAAAGCTTGGAATGGGGAAGCGGCTAGTATGGAGAGACTTGTTTGGATTTCATGCACTGGGCTTCCACTTAATATCTGGAACAATCTTGCTTTTAAGGAGATTGGAGGACTATGGGGGGACTTCATAGCCGTTGATGAGGAGACTCTGTATGAATCTTCTTTCACCAAAGCCAATATCCTCGTTGCAACAATGCTTCAATCATTGATTGATGAGGAGATTAATTTGGATGTCAATGGTAGGACATATTTGGTTAGAGTTTATGAGGAGTCTTCAAGCCGTGTACCCCTCTCTATTCATTCTCTTTCAAAGCATAAAGAAATTATTCCCCTTGGCCAGAATTTAGTCAAGACACCCTTGGTTGTTCCAATCATGGTGTCTAAGACTAATGAAAATGTTGAGGCGATGGATGATAGTTTGGATAATGGAGTTTATGTGTCTAATACTATTCAAGTTGCGGAAACCGTAAATGAAGTGGTTATAGATTCCTTGCCGGCTTTGGACCGTCCTTATGATTTCAGATTAAGGATGGATCCCTATGGAGGATAGGGAGATTCGAGAGAGGAGATTGACTCTTTCGAGGATTCTGTAGCCGAGAGGCATCTGAATTTGTTTGGGAACAATACCGTTAGTAACCAATTGGTGGACACCAAGATGGGGGATGGGGACGGTGACGAGTCTAAGATTGATGGCTATCCTAATGATCGTAATGGTTTTGTTGACCCATCTTCTTCTTGTGTTGGGGAAAGTAACTTGGCCATTGATGATCACGTTTTTTAAATTGAGAATCCTTTTCCATTATTGGGGGGCGACACTGTGGTTCATGGTCCAGCTACGGATTTAGTGAAAGATGCTGAGGGTATTCATTTAGTTGTGGATCTCAATCCTACCGACGTTGTGGATGATATTGGGAAAGGAAATTGGAAGCAGAAAAAGATTGAAGATCAGTTGGGTTTCCCAAAATCTAAGAAGAAGGGTCGTCGAAAACCGAAAAAATGCGTAGTGTTCAGATCCGCTATTGCTGCCGCTGCTTTATCTGTTTCTTCTGATGGTATCAACAGGATTCATCTTACTGCGGCCCAAGCTGCTCGGTCTATTAGCAAGATCTTGGATGAAGATTATGTGGGGGACGATGAGGAGATCATTAGCAGTTTCTCTGTCACAAGTTAATTCTGTCGCTAGTGGTGTTCGCTATGGGTGTTTTTTGGTTGTGTTTTGTTTGGAGAGTTGGTTTTAGGAGTTGGGAGTTGTTTTTTTTTCTTTTTCTTTTGGGGTGTATTTTCTTGTTAGGGGTTTTTTGGTTGGCTCCTTGCCAGCGCTAGGTTGTGCCTTTCCCTTTTGGTTCCTTGTGGCAGGTGTCTTTTGGTGGGTTGGGTGTATTCTTTATGGGTCTGCCCTTTTCCCGTCTTGATGCCTGTTTGCTTCGATCCTTTTAATCTTTGTAATTCGTTTTCAAAGGTTAATAAAATTTTTGCTCTTCAAAAAAAAATGATAGAAATTTCCCTACCTCAAAGAGATCTAAGCTTCAAGTGAGGTGGAGGGCAAACCCTAGCTTCCCAAGTGAAACCCAACCAAGACGTTTATCACCTCCGGAATGAAAGAGTACGACCAACGCGCAGCTTGCGAGATTTCACGAAGGTTTTGTGAAGGAGTGAAGTTAAGAGTGTGAGATTTTAAGGTTTGGTGGAGGATTTAATGAAGGGAGTAATGGAGGAGGGGGGAGAGAGAGAGAGAGAGAGAGAGAGAGAGAGAGAGAGAGAGAGCCGACAGGAGAGAAAGAAGAGAGATGGGTGTGTGTGTCTTCCTCTCTCACCACACACACTCTTAAAGTGTATTGAAAATTACACCCCTAGTCTACATGTGACTTGTGTAATGCAATTGAGTCCATATACACATATAACACCACATAACACTTAAATATTTTAGACATTTCCTCACATTCCCAACATTATTTTCAAAAAAATTATTTTAAGAAAAATACAGGTCTTTACAGATTGAATCCAAGATGCTTCTAAGTCTAAAGATAAAGTACTCCATAGAATACTCTCTCCAATCCATGATTTATCTAAGGGCTTGTAGTCTAACGGTTATTTCCTGGTTCTCCCATAAGTGAGACCAGGGTTCGAGCCTCGGCAGAAGCGTTTGAGATTTAGGACTATGGATAGCTTCTAGACCCCCTCTGGACTAACTCACTACTCCCCGGCTAATCCCCACTAATGTATATCGAATGATAAAAAAAAAAAAACAAGAGAATGATTTATCATCACGCTATAAACAACTATTAATAATTCCAAAACTACTCTTTAGACAATTGTGGAAACTTAGCTTCAATTTCGATTCCAAAAGGCATCCAAAACAAAAAGCGAATCATTGGAGATAATAATGTGGGTATGCATGCATGCATGCATGTGTTGCCCACATGTTGAATCTGATCAATATGCCCACAACTCATGTGCGAAACATGTTCGTATCTCCAAACGGCAGGCTTTATCATATCTTTTGAGACTTGAGTTGGCATCATCAACTCTCCTTCCCTCTCTCTCTATCTGCAGGGGGTCCTAAAATGTCTCTGTCTGGTCCACAAGAAGACACATTATCTTAACGAGAAGTACAGGTCAATCTCAGGCAAAGAAACAAAACTTGAAGCAGCTGGGAATCAGCGCAATATGGGAAATTTTGCATCGATCCAACAAAAACTTTTATCAGCTTTTTACTATACGACTTTTCTTTTGTGTGTGTGATGTTATCAGCTTTTTACTTTAGAAACAACTCCACATAAAAATTGTACAGTATCTGTCTATGTTCACCTTGATTTCCCTTGAATCAACACACCCCTCCATCTGGTTAGGCCTTCATTTGTCACAAAGTGCAATTTTTTTTTTTTTGAGAGATTCTAAGATTCATCATGCATGTGGTATAGGCTGAGTTTTCCACTCGATTTTATCCGATAAAATATCAGATTTTATCAAAAAAATCTCCTACTTGATAAAAGCTTGGATGAGATTTTATCAATGCCATTTCTCTAATGGTAGGTGAAATTACCGTTTTTCCCTCGACCCATTAATTTTGTCTGGAGCCATTAGACCAAACACAAACCCACAGACACGCCTCTCGACTCTTCCATCATGGTGGTGGACGGAACCCACGAGATAGTGCAAGGCTAAGTCAAGGGGGAGATTGAATGATGTAACCAATTTTTTTTTTTCATTTGCACTTGACCATGTATTTATGGTGGATGTTGATGAATGAGGGAAAAGTAAATATTTTGTAAAAAAAACTTGGTACCGATGGGTAAGTTTTTAACATTTATTTTTGGTTCATTGGTAATGAAAGAAAAGAAGGGCAAATTGGTAAATAAATCATTGAGATGAGATTTTATCAATAGTAGATTTTATCAAGTGAGGTGATAATGTGATTTTATCACCCCCTCATACAACTCAACTAAAATGAAAAATCTCATTTTATCCCATTTTATCAAGTGGGAAACTCACCCATAATTTGATCCATTTATTTTTCAGAATTCAACAACGTATTTTAAGTTAGATTTTAAATATGGACCATTACATAGTACTCCCTTCGTCCCTTTTATAGTGTGTACCTTTCCATTTTGAGCTGTCCCTTTTAATTTAGATTCATTGGATGTTGATAATAACTTCATCGAGGCATATTCAACAGAGCCCACTAATTACAAAAGAAATCATAATTTTCGTTATAGACATCTCAACTTTTGTATCTTACACGAAATTTAGGTTCTCAGTTGAAGAATTCAAGCAGAAAGCTTTATATTTTTGGTTGCTTGTTTAACAAACATCCTTCAAATGTTTTGTTTACCGTATTACAAATCTAAACACATAGCCCAACCCCCCATGAACCCTCTTTATTTTATGAATGCCCTAAGTACTGATGGTCTGATAGTACCCCAAAGGAAACCCGAGCAACACCAATAAATGTGGATACATATACAAGAGAGGGGATTTGGTAATTCCATTGCAACTACAAGGGTAACTGAGGCATCTTAGTATTCAACATATAGGGTTGGTTCCTCAATTATTCTAAGCATACGGTGGACTGCACCTGCCATCTCATCTGCTGAAGGGACTTGGCATCCTTCTTCCACCTGAGTAATAAAGAAAAAATTAAACGAGAGTATTAAGGAAAGAGATGACCAATTAAAAGGTGACTTGGCATCCTTTTTTGCTAACACTATTATTAAGCAAGACATTAAAAACCCAAAATCCAAAATCTACACATACGTGGTTCTCTTGAGGGTGAAAAAGTCAAACAAATAAATAGCGCTACGTTGTAGGCCAAATACGGCATAAAATACCATGATAAAGCTATTTCTCTTGAGGATCGATTTGTTACGTAAACAAACTAAGTTCGAATACGTTTTTAAAGTTCGCTACATTTTTTGACCAAGTTCGAATATGCTACAAGTCGGTTTATTCCTATGACGAGGAATTCACAAAAATTAATTACTCATCATCAGCATGATTAAAGCTCGCTTTAGCTCACCATGTAAGCAAGTAAGCAACCTAAAACATGAACAGATTTTATAGCTCACTATGTTTGTAAAACAAGCTTCAACAATCAATTGCTCAGCTCGTTTATCGACGAGCATTAAGAAATACCCAATTCAAATTGCTCGTATATCGTAGTAATCAACATACGTACCTTGGCACTGATGGAGTAGAGGACCAATGGGTCCAAGGTGGTCACATTGAGGTGAAGGATAGTAAGATACATTGTCTGAAATCCGGCGACCAATTTTGATAACTGTCTTAGGTTTTTCCGGCAGAGGATCCTAAGGTTTGCATGGTTTTCAACTAGAGTGACCTCAATATCCGCCACCGCCGTTGCCTTGCTCTTAGATATACACTTGCCGGGAAATTGAGACCATGTGTATTGTGGGTGTGCGAAAAATTGGGCAAAAGGGACTTCATCTAAGGGTTCAGTGGCGGCGGCGGCAATGGTGGTTGGTGGCTGCATTCCTCCTTGTTGTGGCAGTAGGAGTTTTTGAGCTTCCAGACACTGGAGGAGGTGCTCTAGTTCTTTCACATATTCTATGGCACCACCCACTATAGAAGCTTGGTCACACTGCTCAACATAGTTATTTGAACAATTAGGAGTAATTTTGGACATTGTGTGATTTTAATGTAGAACAGAAAAATGCAAAATTGGAAACATAAATTGGAACTATTAAATTTAGGTATCTTGATCAGCCATGATACTTTAATTGAAGATGAAGATTTAGGTGAAGAATTTTGGATATTTAGATAAAATATTTATCACTTTTGTTTAAGGAGCAGCACTATCACCCAAATGAATTAATTCCCCACTAGGCCACTACTGCTTTGTATCTTTTAATCAAACCTAATCAAGTTTTAAGTTTTGATCAATTGAGATCAACTACATCTATTGAAGGGTGAGCTTCACGTTTTGAGCTAAAACTCATAAACATAGTCGATTTATGTTAGAAAAATGACCTGACTTGAAATTTGGTATTTAAGAGCTTTAGGAAATGGGAAAATCACCGGAACTCGATATCCGTTAAGGATATAGAATTCTTTTTCTCGTCGAGTAATTTATATTTTTCATTTCCTTTTTTGAACTATATTTCCCCTGATTTTACCTGAATTTTGGTCAACAATACTTTCTGCATGTAGATCCACTGGAAATTTTTATGGTTCATAAATTAAATAAAGGAGAAAATTTCAAGAATGTGACTCCATATTTGGGTACTACTTTAATGCGGGTTTCAGAAAAGGAAAATGATTTTCAAAAATAGAACCTAACCCTTTGAACGTAAGATTCGGGCATGAGTGAGCGTAAGACGGCGAGATGTTCATTCATCTGCTTGCGACGGTTGCGCTCCACCACTATGTGAGTCATCCTTTGTGCCTCGGCTTCCTCCTCGTTCTTGCAAATTTTCGGCCTCCGCAGCCGTTTCTTCCGGCCTTCCACCGCCGCATTCTGCCTCTTCTTAGAGGCAGCGGAGGCGAAAACCACTTCTCCGCACCGCCGCATCATACACGAACTGCTGTCGAAGGCGCCGCTGCCGAGTTCTTGATGGTTCTTGATCTGGTTGTTCTCCGGCGGGAAGTTCTGGTCTGCGGAGATAGTGTCGTAGACTATGTAATCAAAGATTTCGTTGGTAGTTATTGCTTCTAAAGCCATCGAAAGTTTTGTAGGGGAGTGAGTAATGAGTATTATGGTACTCTAATTAATGGAAATCCAACAGGCATTAGAGTCTCGAGTACTGATAACACAATTTGTTTGGTTTAACTCGACTTTATGCTTTATAGACAATACCCTTTTCATGGCAAAGGCCATTTCTTCAATTTTCTTGAACTCGGAGAGAGAGAGAGAGAGAGAGAGAGAGGGTGAGAAATTTGGAGGGTTGAACCTGTTGGGCCCATAGTTTCTCACAGAATTCGTTACTAAATGTCACTCCCCGTAACTGTTCTAAAAATAAAATTATGGGTGCGATCGATGATGGGAGCAGCGTGTGTCATGCAAATCACACACAATGTGCATACATTATGGGACTCATCCTAGTTTCTGTAATTTGATCTAAACTATTCATTTTGTTCATCTCATTGTATTTGGTCCATGCGAAAGTACAAGTTCATTGGACATTAATACCTTTGTTATCAGAATGCATTCTTCTTGTAATAAAAAATAAAAAATTTTAAGCTATAGATATTTTTTCAAAAACAAACTGAGGGTGAGCCGACTCTTCACAAAACTGAGGGAGATAAGAGAGAGAGGCACCCGTATATATCCGTAAGGGGTCGATTGGATGAGTATAAGGCACCCGGATAACTTAGCTGCCCATATAAGGGCTTGGATGGATTAGGCTTAGTTTGGGTGCACTTAAGTTTTCCCTCCTTCCGATTTAATCTGGCCCAAGGGGGGCATGGGGGAATAAAATTTGGACAACCTCTCCCCTGTCCAAAAATAATTCGCCCGGATAATGGGTGTTTTATCCCCGGAACAGGGGGAGGTGCTGCGCAGCCCCGTGTTGCGCAGCGTGCTGTGCACCCAATTCCGGCGCCGCGCCGGTATCGTTCCAACGATCGGAGACGTCCACTGTGTAGAGCTCGTCGAGTACTACATATGTACCCAAAAATCAACTCGATCGGATATCGTTAAGTGCCTCATCGGCGCACAAATAACTTGAAAAAAATGGGTTCAATGGTTTTCATCCAATGTTTTAAGTTTTATGTGTTCCGATTTTTTCCAACACATA
>JAXBDA010008656.1:0-14267 GCA_036023075.1 Gaultheria prostrata | reverse complement strand
CCTGCACGAATCAAACAGGGGTTTGTGTGAGATTCAGTACTAAATTAGTCCCAGAACAAATAATCCAGGACTATCAATCCCAGGACTATCAATCCCACCTATTTGAGTCCGCGAATCAAACGAGGCCTGAGGACATTGTTGAATGGATTCTCAAACCCAAGCTAGTGGACAAGCAGTTGGTGACCATCTTGTAAATAAATGGATTCTTGAAACCAAGCGCGTTTGGTGCCTAGGCGATAAGTTAATGTCAATCGAAGTTTGCATTTTGTGATATGTTGAATTAGTGGAAGAGAGAAGATGATGATTGCAAGTGTTTTTTTTCTCGGTAATCGAGTAATTTTCAAAATGCAACTCAACCTCTACCAACACACGCTAGTCACACTCGCACAAAACACCCCTCTTATAAAAAAAGAGGTATGACACCTATAGAATAAGCAACAACATTTCCAAATGTAGTACCGAGACAACGATATAAACTCCACGATAAGGTGGTTTGTCTTTAGTTGAGTGTTGCTTTCTCTTGGACTTTGGAGGCAAACCAATTAGCCTCAATTGAGCTTCCTCCTTGACACAGACATCTTTCCATGTTGATGCAACTTAATTCTGGAGTCACTTCTTCTTTTCACTCCGAGTTCGAACAATTTCCCCACCGAGGGGATCACTCTTAGAGGAAATGGAAAATTTTGTATATGTTTGGAAGTTGAGGAAAGAAGTGGAAAAGAAGAGAAAGCCTTTATCTATATATCTGCCGCATTGAAATTAATAATCAAATGTGTCTTTGTTCCAACCACCATGTAAGCGGAAAATAAAGAGGAAAGTTGAGGATTTTCCTTTGTTTGGTTGTCTAAAGAAAATGGAAGAAAAGTTATTGAACTAATTTTTCTCTTGTTTGGTATCCAAAGGAAAATGAAAAAAAAAAAACATTAAATATTGTTTTAACTAAACAGGGAAGTGGAAATTTTCCCTTTTATTTTCTCTCTCCGTACATTAACAACCAAACAGGACAGAGAATTTTTTTTACTAATACTATTTTTCCTTTCTTTTTCTATTTCTTTCCTCAACGACCAAACAGAGGCTCAACCTCGTGCGGAAGAGAGGAATGATAAATTCCGATAGAGAAGTAGATTGGTTTTTTACTTGATTTTAAAATTTTTTAACTTCAAATTTTTATGTTAGCAAACGTTAATTTTATCGGAGTTTACAGGGAAATCCCCCAAATCCACTCATCCCCGCCAAATTTCTAAACCCTGGATTTTCTCTATGGACACCACCAGGCTGCCGCTGCACTTTCCTGCCCTTCCGCCAGTATACTTGCCGCTCGAAACCCATCTCATGTCGAATTGATTTTTCAAGAAGCAGTATCGAGTACGTGGGGTTAATCCCTGGTGAGAATCTCGACAGGAAACCAAAGGTGTCTCTCGATCCTAGACTCCTTGCATTCTTGTTTATCAATAATTGGAACTGTCATGTTTGATCTTCAGTCCCCAAGATGCAGAACCTAGTTGTACTATTATGTGCACATGTTATTGGTTTTCTCTTTTGATTAACGGTAATTAGCTTCTATAACCAATGTAGTTCATGGAAATAATAAATTATTACAATGGGTATAGGCATGGTAATGGAGGGCGGGGAGGATTTGGTGCGGTGGCCAATGGTGGTGATCGAAAATGGGAGACTGTTAGAAATTAGGTTTAAGATTTGTAGAAGAAACGGGCATTTTTGGAATGGACTAAACTATCTTTTGGGTGTAGAAAAAATTTGGGGCCTTTCTTTGGTTTAAATAGAATCACTCTTATCATAAGAACTAGGTTTGGTAGTTTCCTTTCTGTCAAAAAGAGAAAATTCAACTCATGTTTTGGGGTATGTATAACTCAGTGGTTTTGTTTTTTTAATGCTAATGCTTGATTCTTGGATTTGTGATGGGAAACAATAGTAAGGAAAATATATTTACATGAATTTTTGTACAACATGATTGGTGCAGTTTCGTTGTGAGGTTTCTTTCTCTTGCTTGTGTTTTCCAAAAAGGAAACAAAAAATGATTCCTAACATCCGTCAGGATTTTATTGAAGTATTCTTCATTATTTTCCTAGTGAACCATATTTTACCTGCCGAATTGCTACAGAAGGGATGAGTGATAGGGGCCACCACCATCTGGATGATAGCAACACAACCGCACTCCCAAGACTCCATAAGTTATTGGCAAATTTTCTACCAAGATTGAAGAGCATATATACTGGAACAATGGTGTGTGAATCTCTGCAGTATGTCAAGGTCAACAACTGTCCCATGCTAAGGAGAGGGCCTCTCTGTCCCCATGACAACACCACCTTCTCTCAAGCTCATTTGGGGAGATGAAGAGTGGTGGGAATCTCTGGAACGGAATGACCCCCGCACTAAATCATTCTCCAGCCTTTTTGGAATGGAGGTAAACTGCGAAGTTATTTGGAAATTTATATGTACATAGGGAGATTTTATAATGAACATATGCACACGTGCTCTCAACGTCAATTTTCTCAACTTTTTTGTACATTTACAAATTAAGAAATCTCAAAAAGGAATGTGGTTTGGAAATGTACGGCCAGAAAAAATGAACTTTAATTTGCAAAAAGTTCTATGGTTACAGAAGATATGGAAGTTCTTAAATTTATTATTATATTACTTGCTAGAGTTGTATAGATTTGAACACCCCTATGTCAAACATGATTTTATGTATGTAACGACCCGGAACCACAAACACCACGAAAATAACATATAATCTATTCGAGAACCAATCCCACTTCCTTCCATACTTACATAATTTTAAAAGAACAAAATGCTTATACATCTCATTTCCACACAGTACCTATCTCTGTGTGCAATCCTCCGAAAATCCTTTTTCCCTTTTTTCTTCCTCTCCCCAACTCCTCGTCCTTGCATGGTTTTTACAAAAGAACTGACTCAGCTCCCATAGTGTCTAAACAAGACACTTGTCCCTTTTTTTCTCTTTCTGGTTTTCCATGTCTCTTTAATACTTATCATGTTTGCACAACAAAAACTGATGTGTGTGAGACACATGCAAACACCAAGCCTTCCACGTGGCCTGCCATCCCATAATTACAAAATTGCCCTCATGTCACAAAATACAAAATAGGGTGCTACATAAAACTATAGAGATGCTTGGTTGGGTATTGCAATGTAGGTCTAATGAAATAGGTGAATACAAAGCCAGCTAATATGTTTATCATCACTAAATTGTTGGATTCCCTGATATTGTTCACGATCAAATTGTTTATCTAGTTTTAAATTATGTGTAGGGATTCTTACTTTTGTACTGTTGTTGGATTCCCTGTTTAGATATCTCCGACGAATCTGATCAAGAACTTCCGTATGTGTCTTCCAAATCGATTGATCGATTGATCTCAACAAATTGCATGTCGAATTTGATGCTGACCTTTCACCTGTGTCTTCCGAGTGAATTTGATCTCAACAAATGGGGTAAGTGACCTTCTACCACATCTACCATCTGAGGTTTTAAATCTCCATTTCGGAATTATATGAAAATTTGATGTCATACTTTCTTAGTTTCTTATGTTTGTTATGCTAAGTAAGGATCAAACATGCGATTCCCATGAACATTGAGATTGGCAGAGAGCTGACGCGGAATGTGATGTATTAGAATAAAAGTGATTTGTGTTACACCTTGGTACCAAACTTGGCTTATAAATTTTCGTACTATTCTGCATCCGCATCCACATAAAGAGCAAGAACTGCATCCGCCAGCCGAACAAGTAATGTATTCCTCGCCCGGTGTGCTGGCTTGGCTTCTTGATTGGCTATTGCCAGAGAAGACATTTATGTTATATCAACAAATCACTCCTCTACTTCTCACATAGGAACTTTTCCGTTGATGACCTGATTTATGCTGTCAAATCAATCCTAATTAACAAGAAGAGGTGGGATTAGCTTAGGGTCAACTCCTTTTGATATTAAAGAATGGATGTGTAATCTCTTTGAAGGTTGGCGCTTCACCCCGATTTGAAAAGTATCGGATCCCACTGTAGCTACCCTACAAGCCGTCTTCGACCTGCCCTTTCCCTCGCATCAGAGTAGACTAGCTGCCGCTATAAGGGATTTGTAACTGCTTCAATTTGTGCTTGAACGGATACCAACTCCCTTTTTGACTTTTCACCTTGGAACACCTTTCACTCAAAACATGCAATGATCTACGACCATCCTTGCTCTGGCATAGATGTCAAGTGAAAGTTATGCCTACGCCAGTCTTGCCGGGGTCTTCCTCTAGCGAGCCAAGCAGATCCTTTCTTTCCGCCATTTCATACTGTCTAATTGTCTTATAAGCTCAATTTTTTTTTTTTTTGAACTGGCTCATTCCATTCAGGCATCTTTTGACCAAGGTAGATGCAATATGATTTAGATCCTAATTCTCAAGTATTGACACAGAAAATTAGTTTTTTTTGGCCTTAAACAACTCATTGTGGTTTTGGCCCCTATAAGGGCTCATGTCGCCGTGTGCAAAAATTTAAACTATACACGTCAGGTAATTGAGCTTTGAATTGTATGTATGAAATTATCTAATTTATTTTCTCTACTGAATACTGGATCCTCTGAGTATTAAGTTTTATGTGTAAAGTATATCCAGTTGGGTTTTAACTTTGTCTATCACGTAAACTAACTTTGGTAGAACCGCAGTTATACTTTTGTTAGAAACATGGGTAGTTGTTAAGTCAGTTGATTAGCTAATATTGTGTAATCCTCTTCGATTGAGAGTGGAAAATACCCCCTTCTTTATTTGTTGTATGGTATCAGAACAGTTGACGAAAGTCTCTCGATCCTGAGCTTTGTTGATTCAGAGCTTCAACCTCATCTTTGAAAACCCATTCATGGCAGTTGAGGACACTCCATTTCAAACGAACACTTCAGCCTCATCTTTGTCTTCACAGATGAATAATTCTTCGTTACATGTTACCGGCGACTCGAAACAGAGACAAAATATCCCAAAATATGACACGTTGGAGATAGGTTTTGAATTGTAAACCGAGACAAATTTCCCAAAATACGACACGTTGGAGATAGGTTTTCAATAATATGAATGAATAAGGCTCTAATTCTAAATACGTAACACCATATATATTTTAAATTTTATTTGTCATGACATCATTCACTAAAGTATTCCAACAAAAAGCGTTTCATTATCTCGGTGCCTTTAGGGTAAATGAACTATCATGTGTCCGTCACACTTTTTGAGCTTTAACAAGAGTCTTAATTTTTTCGCTTAATATGGCTGATGTGTCTTGTAAGTGTCCTGACGTGGTATTTTTTGAAGTGTCCCCAAGGTGTCCGAACCATAAATGTTGAGAAATTCGGATCACTAAGGCCAACTTATGTCCCTGCTCAACGTTTCGATAATTGGGAGGTGGTACCAGGGGCATAAGTAATGAACTTACCTCTTTGAATAAAATATCTTCCTCAGCTTGTCTGGAATGGAGGCAGGAATTGGGGTTGTTTATCGTCCTTATCTCCCTGGTGAGCTTGACTTCCCATTCTTGTTTGATCCTTCATCACCCCATTACTTCTCACTTAGACCGCGGGCAGGGTACAGGTCGAGACATTCCTCTTTCAGTGTCTGCGCACCTCATATGGGTTGGTAATGTAATGCTCCCGATGATTGGCCTTGCACCGCCATCATTTGGTTGATGAGGCGGATAATCCCCATCTTCTGCTACCCCTTCCCCCCCGGCCGTCCACACACCTTTGAGAAAAATTGCACGCTTCTGATTTGATTGTGTTGGACAAGTATATCTGGATTGTGTTGGTGTCCAAAAGTCCAACACCTTTATGTGGACTGATGAAGTGTCCGTGCTACATATCAATCTCATATCTAGCCATTTAGCTAGGGGTACAGGCTGATTGGCTGATTAAGTTATCGATAGTATTGAAAAATTCATCAAAGACGTGACATAATATCACATGCCTTCCTTTTATATATGTATATATAACTCATTACATCCATTCCCTGTTTGTAATCATAGTATATTTCGCGTCTTGAACTTTGGAAAAAAAAAAAAAAAAACCTTATTAGTCAACCGTAGTGTTGCCACTGTTCCACTCTTTGTAAATGGTGTGTTCACCTTCTATTTTGCAGAGCTAAACTCTCTCAAAGTAGTTTACTAGGAAATGACTCTTTTCAAGTGTTCTAGTGGTGATTGTAATTGAAGAGAACTGGTTCTAGCTGTTCCATGGTTCACAACTTCATATATACATACATAGATCATCAACTCGGTGTTCACCCACAGTTCAACTCGCCCAGGAAATGCTTTCCAGTTACTTGCATTCGGCATTGTGTTTGGATTGCGTTGGGGTATATGGCAAAGTACCCTTTAGCAAGCCGCTGCTCAAAAATTGCAATTTCACACAGCTTAGAATTTGTGCATAAAATTGGTGCCACCACTTGATTCATTGCATTTGGAAATTTAGAATTACAAGATGAATATGTTTCTGGTGCTCATTTGTAGGGTTGGTGATGTCGGGGGTCAGCTTCTTAATCCTGGAGGAGCTCGGGCCTGCGATGCAGTTAATTAATTGAGGCAATATTTTCCTGCTTCTATTTTCATGGGAACTTGGCGAGTTCGATAGCCCAGCGATCAATTTGCTTCTGATAGTTGCATAGGTAATATGATTTGTGTAGGTCAATTGGTGTATGCAAATGTACATTTTTTTTTCCCGATTACCAAAACTTGCTAAAAAAGGCTACAAAACAGAAAGAACATCTTTAGCTAAGAGCAACCCCAACAATGAGTTGGTAAATTAGGCAGTGTACAGTGCATATATCTATTATAACTTGAAACTTTTTCTATCAACACTCCAACAACACTCCCTATTACCCTCCCTATTTTTAATAAAATTTAATATATGGAAGAAAAGTAAGAGAGAGACAAGAGAGAAAAAAAAGAAAAAAAAAAGGAGAAAGTAGCCTGCAAAGAGGGGGAAGAAGAGAGAGAAAGAATAAAAAAAGGGTAGGGAGTGAATAGTGCCTCCCTAAATGGGGTTTTTTTTAGGGAGGTACTATTCATTTTTGTATTTTAGGGAGGGGTTTAGGGAGTCTCTTGGAGCCTAACTTTGGGTTTGGCTCCCTAAAATAGGGATGGGAGCCAATTTAGGGAGTTTGTTGGGGATGCCCTAACATCGACAAAATAGATGGCGAAGGACACGAAACCCAATTGAGAGGCAGCTTCCCCTTCTTGAAACTAGTCGCCTCTTCATGAGCTAGCCCATTTTTGCTTCCCTTGTAACCCAGGAAGAACTCAAGCCCAGCAAATTACGGAAATATCTAATGTCGAAAACCAGTGCCAACACATCCCAAGGAGGATCCGGCTCAGACACACTAAAAGTTTGATGGCTTGTTGGCAATCTGACTCAATGGTTGCAAATGTACATTGATAAGTAGTTTTCAATCAATAGATGTAGCCTTCATCTGGGTTCTTGTCGCGCATTTTTGCATTTGTAGAAGCTAGTCTTTTGTGGAGACTTAACGTTGTGTTTGCATAACGGTTTTGTATTGTGATTTATGAAGGAAAACGAAGACGAAGAGGATAAAAAGGTATACCTATTTGTCGCTAAAATTTTCTTTTATCCTTCCTCATTCTTCCGCAAAAAACAAATATCCAAACACAGCCTTGGTTAATTTTTCTTATAGTCCGCTAATTTTGTGGCCTCTCTGCAGTTCAAAAAAAAAAGAAAGTTAGTCTTCTCTCCCTTTGATTGTTTGGGTTAACCTCTTCACCTTGTTTCTTCAATTCTTCTTCTTCTTTTCAATAAGCACTCCGTGTTCCAAGAAAAGTTAGTCTATTGCGAAAAGACGTGAATTTCTGTATCAAAATACAAAGTACTTTCGTTAATAATTTTAAATTTTTTGGATATCAAATGTGGTGTAAATTTTTTTTAAAAATTATGCCAGAAAGTACATGTTTTAAACCGAAAATCACATCTCTTTTCATAGAGGACAAACTTTTTGAGCCGGATGATCGAGCAAGGATCGGGGGATAAACATATTGATAAGGGATTAGAAGATAAAAATGCAGGAGTATAATTTTTGGGTATTAAGTATATTGATGGATAATTAACATATGAAAATGTGTATCTTTTCGGGTACTAGAAATACTTACTCTTACCACACTTGTACTTTTTTTTTTACTAATTACTCTCTCCCCTGTAACAATAAGTTCACTACCAAAAAACCTCCAATTTTTCGGATGGAAAAATAAAAAACTTTCATGCATAACTTTTTACATTTCTTGACACAAAATTACAGAACTAATTGAATCGAAATCTTGACTTCGTCCTTGTTCGTCCTTAGGATCGATCGAGTAATCAATTTTGTCTGGATTCTCATGTAATGCTGTGCCCCTATTTTTGTTGAATTTTTGTGGATTTTCACCTACTATTATCGCGGAAATCCTTTGGGGACCAACCCCTATGTACTACCGATCGGTGCCGGGACCCCCTTGTGGGTCCCACAAGGTTGATCCGAGCTGTTCATCCATCTCAAAATTGAATTCCGAGGGCCCCTTGCGGAGATCAACTTGATCGGACATACCTAGGTGCTCGATCCAAAATCACCCCATTTCGTTTAAATTTTTTTGGGATGAAATGGGGTGATTTTGGATCGAGCTCTTAGGACTGTCCGATTAAGTTGATTTCCACGTAAGCCCAATCGGAATTTGATTCTGAAATGGATGAACGGCTTGGATTAGCCGTAGGAGACCCACAAGGGGGTCCCTAGAGCCTGTCGGTACATGATCGGTACCAACTAATAGCAAGGTTCCTATTATCGAGTGGAAAAAATGGTCGCAAACTGTTTTAAAGCACAGACACGGAAAAGATTGATGTTAATTGCTTCTTTTGATAGATTTGTGGCAGATTTATTTGGCCCTGCACATGCTTTATGAACAGAAAATCGCATGCCATAGGGTTCACAAGTAGTACTTCCCTATCAGTAGATTGAACTTTTCGTCACATCCCACCATGCATTTTTTTGTGTGTTTCATCAACTCTTAAAAACCACCAGATATCCCTGTTTGTGCTTCAAAGTGGTTCATCATTCACACATTGCTCAGATTTCTTTTCTGTTTTTCCTAAGTACACATTAGTCAGGTCTTACTGTGTATCAGCCTTTCGGGAAGGAGCAATGTTAGAGGAGTAAATGTTACGCTTACACCCTCTGAGTTACACCCTACCCGGATATCTAATAAGACTAATTTAAAAGCCTTGTCAATTTCAATGGCATAGGAGAAGATTGCTTTGGAACTCACTAAAGTTGGAACATCAATGTTGTCAAAACTCTTATTGTTTCGAATTTTCCAAATTTGCCAAAGCGAAACAACAAAGAGAGTGTTCCAATGCAATTCTTTCTCACTGCTGGAAAAAGGAGTTTTTCTTTCTCAAGATAGTAGAAATCCAAGTTTTGACAGGACTATTAAAATCTGGTCTTATTAGATGCCTCCATTTCAAGAAATTCCATAGTTCAATGGCTTTAGAACATCCTCTGAAAAGATGATTTAAATCCTCCACAGAGTCATTACACCTTGGACAGAAGTCCACAGGGATAATTCCTGTTTTAGCTCTCAATTGATTGGCGGGCAGTTTATCATGGAAAATAAGCCACAGAAATGTTATGAGTTTGACTGGAAGCTTAAGTTTCCAAATCCATTTCCATACCAAGGAATCCTCTTCTTCCTTATTCACAATGTCATAAGCCGCAGCAGAGAAGAACCCTCCATTACTTGAGTTCACCCACGAAGGGTGATCAGACACTTGTGAATACTGTGGAATTCGAACTCCACAAACTATCCTCTTTAGTGTTTATTTTCCAGCATAACTTCGCTAACAGAGCAAGGTTTTGGTTATGAGCTTTTCTGATACCAAGCCCTCCCACATCCTTATTTTTACATACTTGTTTCCAATTGACAAGGCGTATCTTCTTCTTGATAGCCGTGTCTCCCACCCATAAGAAAAAGGGTTTGTCTTTCTATTGAAGCCCCCCTCTTCCCATCCTCACAAGAAATGATTTCTGGTCCAATTTGATCTCTGAAATTCATTCAAGTACATACATTTACTGCCCATCTTAATTTGTTCTCTCCATCCTTCCATTTACATACGTAGAAGCCTCATAGCCTTACATATGGTGGGGCTCACTCTGTGAATAAATGCCCTTCATTCATTGGACAGCTAATGGGATTGCTACCATTCACTGCACCTACAACAATACCCATTGCATGTTACACACTTGACCTTAGCCAAGGATCCTGGGATTATCTGGTGCCAGGTTATCTTGATAAATACATTAATTTTTAGTTTGAAAATCGCACGTAGTTTCGTAGTGAACAAACAAATTGGGACAGAGGGAGTATCTAAGAGCTCAACAACAAACCAAGGGCTTGTAGCCTAACGGTTATCTCCTGGTTCTTCACAAACGAGATCAGAGTTCGAGCCTCGGTAGAGGCGTTTGGGGTTTAGGGCTATGGATAGCTTTTGGACCCCTCTGGACTAACTCACTAACTCCCCCGTTAATCTCCCACTAATGTATATCGAATGAAAACAAAAAAAAAAAAAAGTGCTCAACAACAATTCCTCCTTCTCTGCTGTCATGCGAGCAAATCAAGGAAAACAACTATACAAGCATGCGTTTGTTTCTCTCTGGATCACACAAATTCCTTTTCTGGAACTCAATTCAAATCACGTGATCAATCAGGATCAAGTTTTTTACATGCATTGAAAATTGTGATTTTAAATGGCATAACCGTTATCAATTAGGATCATTATACCATCAACCCAACCAGTTAAACGAGCCTCAAACTATTTTTGCTTCTCCATTTCTAGTTTAATAAAATATACGTATTTGCTACCGCATGAAGTTTTTTTTTCGTTGATACAGAATTGCGTAATCTTTTATTACTGCTTCTACTTTAAACCAAAACATTCACGGTTGTTCTCTCTCTCTCTCTCTCTCTCTCTCTCTCTCTCTCTGGGGATTATGAATGTACCAGTACTGAGAGAATAAAGCGCAAAGCGAATGTAGATAAGCAGGAAAAATCAAGGAAAAGAAAATAAAAAACACGAAGTTTTTTGGTCCCCCCATCTCTCTGTGTGTGTGTGTGTGTGTGGAGTGCAATTTTGTTGACCCTCCTTAAAAGAGGGTCAACAAAACCCTCTCTCATATTGGTTGAAATGTGTGGGTCCCATCATAAAGTGATGTTATGCTTACCACAATGTGATGTATGCAATGCACTTTTTGGTAAGCATGACATCACAAAGTGGTGAAACCCACACCAATTCAACCAATAGGAGGGAGAGTCAACAAAATTGCTCTCGTGTGGGTATGTGTTATTGACAATGTTTAATCTATTCAAAATGTCGCGACATTAACATATTAAGTTATGTCATGACAATAGAAGTACGTTCTGGTTTGGATTGGATTAACAAACGAAACGATTCACCATTCTGTACGAAAATTGGAGGAATTCAAAACAAATAGATGTATATATGTATGTATGTATTATACATAGACACACATATATTGAAAGACAAGGGTGGTGGTGGGAGAATTTTTTTGGTGCAAATAGGGTATAGTCTGTCCAGTGGATCATCCGATCCGCTCAATCCACCCAATCCGATCCGTCCATTAACCCATCCGTGAATGTTCGGTTCGGTTCCGAATCGAGAATTTCTTATCTAGCGGTTCAGGATAGGATGGGATCTGCTCGATCCACCCAATAATCCTTCTTTAATCTGTCAAATCCGCTCGATCTGATCCGATCTGATCCAATCCGTAACCTATCCGATCCATCCCGTAACCTATCCGATCCATCCGTATGTCACCTACGGATGGTTTCGGATCTTAAAAATCATAATCCGCTTTGAGCGGTTCGGATCGGATCCGGATCCGATCCGTGGACACCCCTAAGTCCACGTGGTACCCTTGCACCACATCCTGACAGTCCAATCAACGCATGGACGGCTCGGATCAAGGAGAGGGAAAAACATGAGAGAGAGAGAGAGAGAGTGTGTGCCGAAGGGAGGAGAAAGAGTGCTCAGATCTCAGTGGTCGGTTGTATTGATTGGATGGTCCGGATCTGGTGCAAGGGTACCACGTGATATCCTATTTGCACCCAAAATTTTCTCGTGGTGGTGGGGTACTAGTGATAGAGAAGGAAGGAGAGGGATAAATACTAACGAATTGTGTAAAAAGGAAAAGGTGACTCACTCTCGCTCTCATGGACGTACCCAAATTTTGGGGAAGGAAGGAGAGGGAGATATACTAACGAATTGCATGTGTAAAAAGGAAAATGTGACCTTTTGTATTATGAGACTTTTCGTATTCCATATTGTATGTGTGATTGATTTAGCTCTAACAGTATTATATATTCACACACACATATACTGAAGACAAGGGTGGTGGTGGGGTACTAGTGATAGGGAAGGAAGGAGAGGGAGATATACTAACGAATTGTGTAAAAAGGAGAAGGTGACCTCTTTTTATGCCTTTTTTTGTCCTTAATTTGCTTTGAATCTCATGCCTTGTTTGGTTGGTGGTATTTTTTTGGCCTTTGAGTCTAGTCCAGACAAAAATATAAAGTTGAGGGAATGTTCCCAACGGCTACTCTTTTTCTTTTTTGGTCTTCCAAAAAATCATTATCAAAGGCAAAGGAGACAAGTTTCCATCAGAAAACGGGGACCCCACCCAAAGACAGAAAAGCATGTAATGCCACCCTAGAACTCAAGGTGGTTAATTTTTGTAACAAAAGCCTATGGGCAACAGGCTAATTACTATTAGGGTCTGTTTGGGTCTTGAATTTTGAAAAATGTATTAGGAGAATATGAGAGGATGACATGAAATGAAATACGGAGTACTAGCTAGATTTCAGCTTCTTCACTTCGTTTAAGTCTTATATATTTTTTCCTTTATATTCTTCATTAATCTCCTACAAATTCATGATCTAAACACTAACTTTAAAGAAAATGTTTTCTTCAGATGATGGTGTACTTAATTAAAATGATTCTATTAATTAGGTTCAAACATGCATATATATCATAGTAGATGCATGCAGAGACAGAGCTAGAAATTTTGCATAGGGAGACGGGATATATCTCTAGAGTAGGGGTGTGGGGCTATATACTTTGATGATATATATATACACAATCAACTTACAAGAAGGGGCCCTTATTTAAGTTTAAATAAGAACCTAGGGGTATTTTTTGACTTTTCAGACCAAATTTTGACAATCCGAATCGCTCAATGTATATAATTTTTATCGAAAAGTGATCGGATCAAGCCCTTCCGGGTATTTTTTTTGGAAATTCCACGCGGGGCCCTTGAAATCACGTTTTAAAAACATTTTGAGCTGTTCGGATCGTCAAAATTTGGTCCGAAAAGTCAAAAAATGGGTAGGTCCGCATGGAATTTTAAAATAAGGGCCCCTTATTAGAAGGAGATCCATATATATATATAGTAGAATTTTTACAAATTGTAGCACGGGCGACATCCCCCACTAGCCCCCTCGGTCCGTCCTTGGATGCATGTAATTGAAAACAAACTTTGACTTGCACTGGTATTATTTTTTAAAATCATTTGATGTGTCATTACTTTTGTAGCATCAAGTCCTTAAAATAACTGGCATGTGATAGGTGCTGTGAAATGTATATATCACTACATCATTCTCTTTTATTCCCCAGTACCCAAATTTCTTGTTCACTTTCACTATTCCGGACATCTTAAAAAAATTATGGATGTACAGAACCAAGAACTATATATGTATTTTGACTTGTAAGCAACCAATTGAATTGTAGCCTGATTGCCTTGTAATCATCATATGCTATTTTATGAAAAACATGTTGGAATAATTGTACGTATGAAAGGAAAAATAATTGAAAAAGAAATTGGGGTATAATGTAGAGAAGAAACAGATAGAAAAAGTAGAACCGAATGATTTAAAGTCCAGGAGTGTGAGTTGAGCTAAAATGATAGGTCTAGCAGCTTTCACAAAAAAATGCTCGACAGTGTGGGAAAAGGAATTGCCCGTATTCTGAAAATTTCAAGGCCAAGTTACCAAAGCACAAATGCAAGGCTGCCATATTTGTGAAAGTATGAACTTGAACCCACTTCTAATCTACCAGAGAGAGAGAGAGAGAGAGAGAGAGGGAGAGAGAGAGAGAGAGAGAGAGAGAGAGAGAGAGAGAGAGAGAGAGAGAGAGAGAGGGAGAGAGAGAGAGAGGGA
>JAXBDA010008655.1:0-14276 GCA_036023075.1 Gaultheria prostrata | reverse complement strand
CTTCCGGCTTGATCTCATGACTTCCGAACCTCCCGAGCCTTAGCCCAATCTTCATTTCACGGCTCCCGGAGCTCGGGAGGGGGGATTGGCTTTGTCACTTTCCCTTGGTTCCTTCCGATTCCTTTAACTGCGCTCCAAAACGAGTGTTTTAACCGTCTTAACCCTGAAACTCGGAAAACCACTACAAACGCACATCAATCATATAAGTTGAGATAAAGCGTGTGTGCGCGTGCAAAATGAACGTAGATAAGCCCTTTTATATGCAACTTCTAGGGCTTAACATGTACCTATTGTCGGCGTGAGAGTACGCCGGACTGCCAGATGGTGGAGTTGTGGAGACCAGAGAGACGATGAGATAAGGAGAGAGGAAGAGACGATGAGAGAGGGAGGGTGAGAAATTTCTGGAGTGGAGGCGGTGAATGTGTGGTCAGTGGTGTATACACGCGTATGGAATAAGGGATAGGGTTACACGGTTTAATTAATAACTATATATATATATGTATCCGGTCCGGTCCGGTCCGGTTTTTAGACCACTACAACCGGAAACCGGACCGGTTTTTCAGTTTTTTCAATACCTTAAACCGGGACCAGACCTTCTGAAATAAAAGGAGCACAAAAATCGGCGGTCCGGTCTGGTTTTCGATCTGGTCCGGTTTTTCCGATTCGCGTTTTCACCCCTAATATATCCAGAAGACATTCCAGAGCTTCTCCCTGACACCCACGCCCGAGGAATCTCAAAACCCGACTCAAACTCAGGCCTCACTCCACAGGTACTCCTCGCCCTCATCTCTCTCTCTCTCTCTCTCTCTCTCTCTCTCTCTCTCTCTCTCTCTCATCGTCTCCCTTTCCCCCTCCCTCTCTCACTTAGATTTTCTTGAACTTCTCGAGACAAATCAAAGCTAGTATGGATTGCCCTTCCAATTGGGGGAAATTTCTCTTTAAATTTGCATACGGCCCCTTCAATTGGGTGCAGATTTCACTCCACGTTCTTAAACAGTGGAAATCTTAATTGTTCACCACTTTCCTAGGTAGCCCAGCTAATCTCTCCATTGCTGTATTTAGATTCCAAGATATTTCTATATTCGTCGTCTTAATTCATATGTATTTTATGTCTCAGCGTTGGAAATTTGAATTGTATGGATTTCAAATGTGATTTATTTGGAAATGGTGCTTATAAATTGTTGGAAGTTGGTTGGGGTTTAGTTTTATTTGTGATGATTTTCATGCTCCTGGAGTCGTTCCGATTTAGTTTTGGCGATGCTCAAATTAACATTAGTTTGGTAATTTGCGAATCTAGCCGGTATCCTCAATTCAATTGGCCTGTTGGGCGATGCCCGTAAGCTGTTTGATGTAATGCCCAATAAAGGGTGTGTCAATCCATTTCTTATCCAGATGCCCCTAATTGCACAGTGTCCGGCACCCTACTCCACAGCCGTTGGATTTAATCCAACGGCCCAGGCCATCTGGTCACTTAAAACACCCATTCGCGGGTCAAAAGGGGAATCGGGTCGACAAAATGGGTAATGGGTAAGGGTCAAACCAAAAATCAAACCCCCCCTCTTCAATCGACTTCTGAGAGAAGAGAGAGAAACGAGAAGAGAGAAGAGAGAGAAAAGACGACCAGCTCCAGCCAATCGATCGACGAAGAAAGCTTCGGACACGTTCTAGGGTTTATTAAAGGTATTCTCCTTCTCATTCTCTCTCTATCTCTCTCTCTCTCTCTCAGATTTGAGAGAAACGAGGGTTTGCGATCAACCCTCGAAGAAGAAGAAGAAGAAGAAATCGACGATTTGAGAGAAACCGCCGCGACCCACGACCATCTTCGTCCACTCTCTCGCAGGTATCTCTTCTCTTTCTCTCTCTTGGTCTTTCTGTTCCATCTATTTCGAATTTCTTTGTTATTTTTTGATTTGTTCTGAAAAACCCTAATCTAGTGTTACGGTTGGTCCTGGAATATTATGAGGTGGAGTGCGAAAACCCTATGTATATATTATGAGGTGCTCCTGGAATAAAATCAATTAGAGAGGTGGAGTGCGAAAATAGTTTAAAGCTTCGTTTGTGCCAAAGCTGTCCGAGGGCATAATGTTATTTCAAGATTAGTTAATCATCGGGTTTCTCCTAATGCGGTTTTGCTTTTAGGGGATAAACAAACAAGCACAGGATTAATCCTAATGAGTTTCTACTTGTTAATTTGGCATTGTATTAGTAGTAGTTTACTCTCTCCTGCTCTCTTGAATTTGTTCTAAGCCCTCGAGGAATCGCGCCAATTGATCTTTCAAGGGCTTTATTTTTAATGCTTATCTTTTCAATGTTTAAGCCAAATACTGAAGGTATTTCAGATGCCATGATTGCCACATATTTTATTTTGTGGACGTGTTTTTATTTTAATAGCCAACTGTTGTAGATGACTGGGCTTTTTATGGTTTTGGTTCATTGTTGGACAATACTCCCTCCGTCCCATTTGTCCTATAAACTGTGGTTTTCACAAATAATTGAGACAAATGTGTTTTAACTTGGACATCCTTGATGTATGAAACACATATGTTAATGTGTAATTTGTCTCCAATTAGATGGAATTGGAAGGAAGCTATTGCGGAGATGAGATCGATTTTCTGATCATGTGCTTTTGTGGACAAATAGCACCACTGTGCAAGTCAAAATCCAAACTGAACCCAAACCGGAGATTCTTTGGGTGTTCCAACTACATGGCAAGATTTGAATGAACCTAATGTAAGATTTTTGCAAAAAGATTTGTTTTCAATGAACCATTTTGCTCTTGGTTTATTAATTGTTTTTTTTTTTGAAGAATGAAGAACATTCTTTTTGCTGGTATGACCCGCCGCCGAATTTGATTAAAAAGGGGGGTTTGCGGCCAATGAAGATTTGGAAAGAGAGAGAGATGGGGAAGGCCGGTGAACAAGCTGAGAGCAGTTCTACCCCTTTAAAGAGAAATGAAGAAATTCATAGCGAAAGAAATGCAATGCAGATGAAGATTGATGCAATGCAAGTGGAAATTAAAAATTTGAAAGCGGCCAATCTAGTGAAGCATCCTAGGCAAGAGTCCCAAAATATGGGAACATCCAAGTGGAGGGTATTGTTTTATGGGCTTCTAGGTTGGGTAGTGTATTACTTGTATACTTCACTGGGCAAAGGGAATCACTTAGCACTGCCTTAGTGGTGTAATGCAGTCTTTTGTAGCTTCAGACTTTCGAAATAGAGAAGTTACGATGATGGTAGTAACTTGGGACAATAATTATGTTCATTTGTAGTCGTAGTTAATTATGTTGGTTTGAGAAGTATGTAATGTAATTTTGTTTTATGAACAGAAGTCATTTGCAAGTGTATTGTGACAAAATTTTGGTTTGGAACTTATGAGTGCAAGTGCAATTGTACTTTTGCTTCATGAGAAGTTGGTTTGGAACTTATGAGTGTATTGTCACACAATTTTGTACTGGTACAAAAGTCTTTTGCAAGTGTATTCCTCCAGACTTGTACTGGTACAGGGGTAAACTGTACTGGTACACAAAAGTCAGTCCCCCCTTATATACCCTTTGTCAATTGTACTGGTACACAAAAGTCAGGCCCCCCTTATACAATGTAGTACCGGTACCCTTTGTCAAATGTACTGGTACACAAAAGTCAGGAGGTGTCACATAGTGAAACTACAATCTTTTGTTATTAATTTTGCAGCTTAAACTTATCACCAAGGAGGGGTTTGTCCCAAACAGGGTAGAGTTGGGATTTCAGTTTGAGGGGAATCAATCAAAAAGACATTTTCAATCTGGAAAAATGGACTTTCATATCTTTCACATTTTCAATCGGGAAAAAAAAAAAGCATCCAAGTCATTGGTGTTTATATTGATTTTGAAAATATCTTCTGCTTTGGCATGCAAGAAATTACAAATGAACTTCACTCATACCGCATTATAGAAGGCCATTACAGTCTCTGATGAACGATTTGAAACTTCGAGTCACTTGAACTGAATTCAAGTATATCATTGAATCCCCCACAAATGACCATATTTGATGGCCTTGTTTTTTGTTCAGTCCTGATTAACAGAAGTACAACGAACTACCTTGGAGTTCCAAATAATATGATCAAGCTACTTGCTGAATAGAACTAAAAATAGGCTAGAGATGCAAAACAAATAGTCTGATCAAGCTACTCAGTTTGACTGAGTTGAAGGTTATTCATTTGCACCACCAATTACATGCACTACCAAGCATGCAAAATTCCAGTTTGACTGTACGAAATTCCAAATTCCATAACATTTGAGGCAAACCAAATTCCAGATTGGACATAAAAGCTCCAAGTTGTAAAGGAGCAAACTGCTGGACAGACTTTGAGGCAAACCAAATTCCAGATTGCAAAATTCCACTCTCTAGTCCGGGTCAACCTTATGTCAAATTCCATATTGCAACTTTAGCACACGAAAATAATAGTACAGAGCTTTCAGAATGTACTTCATAATACAAAAACAGCTTATAAGTTACAAAAACAACTCAGAATTCCAGATTGGCCATAACAGGTCATAACATAAGTTACGATGACTATTTCAGAATTACCACTTCCAGATTCAAACATGTCATAACATAATGTTCAACAACTCATTATAGCATAACAAGGGAACAAAAACAGCTCAGAATTCATAACATTTAACCAATAAAGTAAGTCCATATTAATGAATAAACTAGGTCCATATTAACCAAAAAACTAAGGCCAGATTCAATCCCAACTTCCAGATTCCACTTCCACGTCGTCCTCGTCCTCGTCATTCAACCCTTTTCCATCTTGCGACAACCTGAGAAAAAATTATAAACAATTAAACATGGTTCACAAGTAAACAATTACATTTTACTTAGATATAATTGGATTAAAAATGCTTGACAATAAAAAATGCACGTACCTTTTTAAAAGTTCTGGGCAATTTCTTTTGTCATGCGAAACTCCCACTTTCCCACAAGCACTACACTTCCTACCCTTCTTGACCACGGCCTTCTCTTTCCCTCCTTTCAGTCGTTTCCCACAACCCTTTGTCCTCACTGGAAGTGGTTCTTTCAAAGTAACTTGGCTTTGAAAGAACGCACACCCAAAGAGAGTTGTTTGCCCATGGTGATTAACCCCAACTATAGGTGCGAAGATCAACTTATATCGGTTTGTGTTGTAAGTTGAATCGAACACCACCACGTCCCCAAAATACCGGTATGATTCCCTCATCATTGCATCGGCCCAAAAACAATGTTTCATCCTCCCCTCACCATCTACGAAAAATTTAAATGCAAAATCGGGATTCTTTTGTTGTTTTAAAAAGAAAATTCTCGTTCGACAACTCCACATCAAGTCCATCTAACTCTTTCCTTTTGTCCCTTGCAGCATTATACAGATCTTGTTTTAAAAATCCAACATTGTCAAGACCCCCCGATTCCATCTCTAAAATACTCATTTGTTGCGACGGTGGCACATTTGCAGCAGCTAGTTGTTCTGTTAAGGCTCTTTTAGCAGCTGACATTTTGCGATGAGAACGCAAAAAATGCACCTTCCTAGGCATCGCAAGAGGGTGGTTATGGCCCTTGATAAAGTGGCTTACAACAAACCCCTTCCCTGACTTGTAATATTTTACAACAGTTAGTTTCGCACCACAACCCTCTCTCGTTAGCCCCCGTTTCCGTAATGTGGGTTCCGAATTATGTTCCAACATTTTCCTAAACCCTTGTTTGAAGCAAACATACTCCTTTCTAACTACTTCAACTCCGGCCTTAATCCTGCTAGAATTTTTCCGTATCCCAAATCCAGCACATCTACCATAATTGTTGTAAAACTCGTGAGCGGCTTCTAAACTGTCAAACTGTTGCTTTATTTTAGATCTCAACTCCCTTTTTACTTGAGGGATGTGTACTATTTGGGCAGAAGCAACAAATGACACTTGTATATCATCCAACGACTCCATCTTACAATGCAAAAGACAAAACAATACTTTAATATCCCTAAAACCAATACTTTATCATCCCACAAGAATACAAGCATTCATAAGTAATAATGTGCACAATTCATACATAGTGACCTTGATTAGTTTGGAGCTTAAATACAACATACACAAACCCTAAAACCAACTTCATTTATTCAGTGACCTTGAATGTCCAATGTAGTTGTCTAGCAAACGAACTTATAACAAATCATGGCAACCTCAATTACACAAACAAATCATCAATTTACAAAGAAGCATGAACTCTTAAGTAATAAAAGAAAATGATGTGATAATGGTCAACACAAACTTATATCTTTAGTAACAAAATCTGACCTATATCGAGTAATCACACATAATTATCCAACTATTTAGCAGTTAAAGCAACAATAGGATGACAATTATTCATATTTTACAAACACCACACAGTTCTCCCAAGTATGGTAGAACTCAACACTACATGAGTCATTTCCCAGTTTTACCAAGTGCCCAAAAATCAAGTTCAATAAATTCACGAAACTATAAATAGAGATGAAAGGGACCAAACTTGTAAAATATGAATCAGAAGCAGTTGTGTAGCAAACGAAACCCTAGAACCAGAGAGAGAGAGACAGAGAGAGAAACCCTACATCGATTACAAACCCTAGAACGCGCACACGCGAGAGAGAGAGAGAGAGAGAGAGAGAGAAGGAGAATACCTTTACGAATCGGGGTCGGGGAAGATAGAGTGCAGTCTACAATAGGATCTTCAAGTCGGCAGCGTGGATGTCCTTCGTCGATCAGCTGTCAAACAATTAGGGTTTTACGATTACAGCCTTAGAACGAGAGAGAGAGAGAGAGAGAGAGAGAGAGAAGGAGAATACCTTTAATAAACCCTAGAACGTGTCCGGAGCTTTCTTCGTCGATCGATTGGCCGGAGCTGGTCGTCGTTTTCTCTCTCTTCTCTCTTCTCATTTCTCTCTCAGAAGTCGACTGAAGAGGGGGGATTTGATTTTTGGTTTGACCCTTACCCATTACCCATTTTGTCGACCCGAATCGGTGTTTTAAGTGACCAGAGGGCCTGGGCCCAGGGACAGATCCAAGGGGAGTCACACGGGGGCACGTGCCCCCGCTGACCCCCACTTGTCAATGAAAAAAAATTAATTTTGGGAAATAAGTTTTGTATAAATATTATTTGTGTCGGGATCAAGTAACAAAGTAAGTGTGTTCCCTGCTGGTAAAGTACATTGCCTATGTTCTGGAGGTCACGAGTTCGACTCCTAGCTCTTTTATTTACACTACAAAATTTAAAAAGTTATCAATTAAGAGTAAATGTTGAGGTTTGAACCCTGGATCCCTGGTTCCAAAACCAATACTCTCTCTTGCCATTAGACCAGCAACATTCATTGTCTGACAACCTAGTAGTTTTATTATATATTCGGAATGTATAATAGTAATAACAATTCCCCTAGTATTTTTTTTCCTGAATTTTAATGTTCTCCCTTCTTTTTTTTATACTTTTTATAATAAAAATTATGCATTATAATCTTTATAGTTCATAATAAATGTCTTAATTTAGCAAAATAGTTGACTAGGGAAAAAACTTGCACGATTACAACTAATAAAGTGCCCCAACTGGGTTAGATTTCTGGATCCGTCCCTGCCTGGGCCGTTGGATTAAATCCAACGGTTGTGGAGTAGGGTGCCGGACACTGTGCAATTAGGGGCATTCGGATAAGAAATGGATTGAAGGGTGTGTTTCTTATATGCACCTGAAGCTTGTTTATTATGCTCTGTTTGGAAGTTGGGGATGGAAGTGGAAAAGAAGGGAAAATTTTAAAAAAATTATTCCCCTTGTTTGGTTCCTGGAGAAATAGAAGAGAGTTTAAAAAACAAGCACAATTTTCTCTCCAATTTCTTCTTGATTTTCCCTCTAATTTTCCTTCTTATTATTTTCTCTTCCTTTCTCTTTCCATCCTCAACTTCCAAACAGAGTTTTAATTTAGGCATCTGAATACTTAACGGATTAACTATTTACCCTGAAAGAGATATAGTTAAGACCGTTTGGCAAGTGAGAAATTTGATCTCAACTTGTATATACTGAATTTGGGGTTTGGTGTCTGGTATCTTCGAGTCTGTATTTGGTGGATAGAGCTAAGCTAGACAAACTGGATTTTGCAACAAGAGTTGTGGTTCTCGTGTAATATTTTTATTTTTTTATTTCACTAAGGTATGAAGTTTAGTGACTTGTCACTAGATTCGAAATAGTTTTGTTCGTTGATTGCTTTAACTTTTATGAAGTTTAGTGAGTTGTCACAAGTTTCAGGAGTTATATGGTGATTTTTTCAAGTTCTGTACAAAATTAGTGACATTTCACTAATATTTTTGGTCGCCGGAGGTGGAATAGGGGTCGGCTGGAGGTAGGAGTTTTTTTTGTACAAAATTATAAGTTCTAAAAAATAGTGACATTTCACTAATTTTTTTGGTCGCCGGAAGTGGTCGCCGGACGTGGGGTATGGGTCAGCCGGAAGTAGGAGTTTTTTTTTTTTTAATTTCCTGCACGAAATTATAAGTTTTAAAAATTAATGACATTTCACTAATTTTTTTGGTTGCAGGAAGTGGTCGCCGGAGGTGGTGTAAGCGGGGTAGGTGGGGCGGTGATCGCCAGAGGTAAGAGTTGTTTTTTTTATTTTTAATTTCTTGTACAAAAATTAGAAGTTTTAAAAATTAGTGATATTTCGCTAATTTTTTTGGTTGCCGGAAGTGGTCGCCGGAGGTGGGGTGATGGTTGGCCGGACACAGGAGTTATTTATTTATTTATTTATTGTGATTTTTCAACTTTTAAAAATTAGTGATATTTCACTAATTTTTTTGGTCGCCGGAAGTGGTCGCCGGAGATGGGGTGGTGGTCGGCCGGAAGTGGTCGCTGGAGGTGGGATGGTGGTCGGCCGGACGTAGAAGGTTTTTTTTTTTTTTTCAACTTTTAAAAATGAGTGACATTTAACTAGTTTTGCATAAGGGTACTTTAGTAATCATGCATCACCCTTGTCTTTATTTTGATTGCAAAAGTTCCTTGTCCTTCCTTTTAAAAATGTGAAATGTTTTGGATTTTTGGCTAAGTGGCCCTTTTTCCAAATGATTTTATGAGATAAAATCTAGTTTTGCTAAAATCAGTTGAGGATCCTAAATTTTCTCAAAACTAGATTTTATCTCATAAAATCTATTTGAGAACAAGTCCTAAATACGTCCATGTAGAGCAATATATCTTCTGAACATTTAGATACTAATAGTACATACGTAGTATTTTTTGGGAATTGATATTGGCACTCCCATTTTTTTTATTGGCACTCCCTTCTTGGCTTGATTAGGTAAAATTACTCTTACACTTTGCCAATAAAGATAAAAAAAAAAAATGGGAGTGTCAATAAAGAAAATGGGAGTGCCAATATCAATTCCGTATTTTTTCCCTTTAATGTCAACTTTTGCTTAAATAATTTTTGACGTTTTTCATCTTTGACTCAATTTTTTTTTACTTCTTCAGTTGGTCCAAATTAATTCTAATGTAATTGACAAGTAGTTCTCTTTTCAAAAGGTATATCGCTTTCTGCTTCTTTGGTACTTTCTCCGTCCATTTTTAAGTGTGTTACTTGAGAATTTTAACTATTTTTCTCTCACATCAACTTTTACATCTACTTTCCATTACTTACCCTTATCAATATAATAATACACACTAACTTTTCAAAAAGAAATCTACTTTTAAGGGCAAAATAGGATATGTACCCATTAACTTTTCAAAACACACACTTATTAAGGGACAACCCAAAATGAAAATGTACACACTATAAAAAGGACGGAGGGAGTATAATTCATACTCTTTTATTTTGTTTATATTCTTTAATCTTTTATTTATTTATTTTTGTAATATTGATGAGTATAACCCGAAAAATGTTTCACATAACTTGAAATACTTTTGTTATAAATCTTCTACTCCCTCCGTCGCTTTTAAAGTATTTAACTTTTCATTTTGGGATGTCCCTTAATAACTGTATTTTGAAAAAATAGTGGTACATTTCCTATTTTGACCCTTAAAGTAGATTCCTTTTGAAAAGTTAGTGAGTTTATTATATTGATATGGGTAAGTAGTGGAAAATAGATGTAAAAATTGATGCGAGAGAAAATAAGTTAGGATTACGATGCTACACACTTAAAAAGGGACGGAGGGAGTACTATTTTGATAAAGTTCATAAAATTGCTTAGCTCGAACTAGTATTGAGTTCCAAAATATATCAGTTGAATGTCGAGCAGCAAAAACCTGAAGAATGTTTTGTATTTCATAGGATAATTTGATTTTAACTAAGTTTTTAAAACTAAAAAGACTATAATACGACCCCCAATCTTTAAAGTCGCCTGAGACCTCGAAAATTTTAAGGCCGACCCTGTTCCGAGTCTTGAGCTCATTCATCTAATTCCCAAGGCAAATACAGTAGGTAAGCAAACCAAACCAAACCAAACCAAACCAAAGGCACTAACAAAAATCACTCACAAAGCAACACTACAAGGTTATACTCCGTATATACATTGCATTAGGAGAATAACTTATTCACGGACGTTTTATAAACAGCAGGTTTACAGCCAACACATCAACAAATTAATGCATATATTTTTCATTCATCCCAGATTAAAATCCAAGCATTACAATTACATCTGGTCTTCAAATAGAAGAGTCAAATGTCTACATGTCCAAAGTGCCATAACCCAAAAATGAGCACGACACCATAAATATAACCTTGAAACTGACTGCATGTCTAACAATTCAAAATGCGCCTACATGTCTTCGTACAAAAGAAAATTCTTCCAACAGTTCCCAACCAGCAGTAGAGCAACTCATAGGCTCGCCGACCCCAAAAACGCGAACCAAGAAAGTTAAAAAATAGCCGATGTATTTTCTCCCGGAACGGGAGGAGAAAAGTACATTCGTTTTCGCTTTCTTGACTCCGTCAAGACTCTCTTCTGAATCTCCCGTTCTTGCCAAAAGGAAGAAAAAAAGACTCTTTTTCCTCTTCAATCTGTCATTCTTGAGTTTCTTCCATCTTGGCTGAGAAATCTAACAGCCAATAGCTTCCATTGCTAGCCGTACCAAATGTAACAACCCTTCCACGTCTTGGAAGCTGAAATCAAGGGCCGTTTTTACAGAGGTTATACCCTCTCTATACTGAGCCTCTACTTTTCTTAGATTTGCTGCAGCGAAAACTAATCGAGATTTCCCTGACGCTTCCATTGCATAATTTACATCCTGTGTCTGCATACAATCACCTTTTAAGGATACTAAGAAAAACATATATTATATCAAAATATACACCAAGAATAACATATACAAACATGAGCTGAGCCAACTAAAGGTCTTTTCATTAACAGACAACCAGAACTTGCTTGGTTTGTCACTTTTCCTTAAACGAATACCATTTTCTGAAAAGTGGCCTATGGGTTACTTAGCATGTGTTTAGATCATGGACTCGAGTAAGGGATTGGAAAGTGTGGGTAAGGCAAGCGCGTAAACCCGTTTGACCGTTGACTAGCCTATCAGATCCAGCCGCGTGGCAAGGCAATCCGTTATGGACACGTTAGATTCAAAACTAATTCATAACTGGTAATTAAAACGATGCCCCGAAAGAGGTACCTCGAGGAGGAATGAAGTTTAAGGGATGATAACCCAAGTATAGGGTGCCTTTGATAAAAAAAGCCCCATATTACGAGGAATTCACTTGTCGCGACCCTTCCTAAGGGGAATCAACGCGACAGGAAGTTACTGCTGCCTATGATTTGGGCTCGCGAGTACACCTGGCCATAAGGCTGAGACAGGGAGGTCATTTGGGCTATCGAGGGTATTGGCATGACTCAGAGAGTCGCGACCATGCCTAATACAACGGGAATAGGGAAGATATTGATAAGCAAAAGATGCCGCATACGGAAAGTCAAAGAAGGCAAAACACCAATAAGGAAGATGTGCCCAATAAGGAAGATATGATTTGATTTCCTGAAGACTAGGAATATGATTAGTATCAAATCTCTTAGTTGTTTGTAACGTTATCAAATTACTCCATTAATTTTGTCCATGATTTTCTCCATTCTGTTGTAATGAACTCTATATATATTTATGTAGTCCATTGTTACTTCTCATATTGAGAAGAACACAAATTCAATCTATTTCATTGTTCTGTCCAAATTCTATTGTTTCTTATGATATCAGAGCCAACCACAAACTGACTGTGGTTACTTTTTACTCATTCTGTACAATCGCAAGTCGATCGCGGTTGTTCCTCGTCATTCGCTACAGCCACAAATCGACCGTGGTAAGGTGATTCATCGTACCCATGGCGATGTCAAACAAGTATCCCTATCCGTCCCAGCTCAATGTTGGGAATTTTGTCTCAATCAAGCTAACACAAACCAACTATTTGTTGTGGAAAACGCAGATGTTGGGTCTTGTTGAGAGTCAAAACTTGGTGGGTTTCATTGATGGTGAATACCCGCAACCAGATAAAAAGATTCTGTCCAGTGACGGAAAATCGCTGAAAGAAAACCCAGAGTATGTCCAGTGGAGAAACTCCGATAGATTGTTACGAGGATGGATTACTGGGACTCTTTCGGAGGAAATCCTTGGACATGCCGTTGGGCTAGAAACTTCGGCAGCGGTATGGAACGCATTAGAGAATGCTTTTGCACAATCATCTCAAGCAAGGGAATTTCAACTTGAAGCAGAACTCTCTCTACTTCAAAAAGGTGATCTGTCACTTACTCATTATCTAAGTAAATTCAAATGTCTTTGTGATGATCTTGTTGCTATTGGGAAACCAGTTAGTGATGAGAAGAAATTTTCTGTTTGCTAAAAGGTTTGGGACCTAACTATGAAAGCTTCACCACGAGCATTGTGACATCCCGACTTTTTCATTTTAAAATAAAATAAAATTTTGTTTATAAATAATTAATTCTTCCATTTTCTATTTTCAAACTTCTTTAAAAAAAAAAATACAAATATTGTGTAATACATTTATTTTTGGAGTTTTTCTAAAAACGAATGACTTATTTTGTTTTCATTAATAATGTTATCCTAATTTCAATGGGTATTTGTGGGTATAGGTTAAATTTATTGATTGCCTATCGTTTTAACGCGGGTTCGAGTTATAATTTAGAATTCGAGGTTAGGATAAATTATGAATTTCTCTAATAGATAATTTATCGTGCGAGATATTTTCGGGACTGATTGTGTAATTAGATCACATAAGGTAGTAGGGTTTTATACGTTAGTTATAACTGCAGCCATAAAATATCATAGAGAAAGAAAGAGAGAAGCGACAGTAGAGTTCTTTGGTGGGTTTCCGAACAGAGGGTCGTCGATCGGGCCGGTTAGTTCACGTTCTTTCCTTGCTTTCATCGTTATCTCCTCCTTGTCTTCCTTATTGGGTATTTATTTTATAAGTAATATATAATATAGTTAGAGTTTAGATTTGTCGTCAAGTTGTCGTGATGTGCATCAGTGCATGTGTCAATACGTGTGAATATACTAATATAATCAAAATCTGTTTGCAAATTGTGTTAGTGTGTAATTGAGAAGAATCAAAGCAACAACTTTTATGGAGTAAATAATTGGTGCCCGGTCGGTGGCAATGATGAATGGGTGCATGTGGTTTATGGGGCATATGGTAATGTAGTTCTAGATTTAAGTTTTAGCAAGTTAGGTACTAAGTTCGGCTTACAGGCTTGATTATTAGATTAGAGATTAGATTAGTTTTAGCAGTGGTCTATTTAATCGTTAACATGCATGAGATTAATTATGGTTTTTGTACACTTTAATTCAGATTAGCGAGTACTCCGAGCATTGCATTTTGCCATCTATCATTCCGATCAAGGTGAGTAGTTGCATATGATCCCTTCTTTTGGAATCCTCTTGAGCCTATCGTTTCTTGACATATTCTTTAATTCGTTGAGATGGATAATTGTATTCTTATTCATTGTCCATTTATTGACAATTGATGTACCATTCGGCATACAAGGTTTATTGATTATATTTCTGATTGATCGATTGCTCTTATTCCGCTTATTGTCTAATCGTTGAATTCGTTATATTGTTGAGATTCTGCAGCGGCACAGGGAATATCCCTGCAGGTGACTCTGTTTGCCGTTGTTCTTATATGATTGGGACTATGTATTATATTTGTGAAAGTCCAAGGGAAAGTCCCAGGCGCCATCCTGCGGTGACTTTGGCCACTAGGGAAAAGACTTGTGAAATACCCTGTGACTCTAGTGCTCAACGGATAGGGAAAAGACTTGTGAAAT
>JAXBDA010008654.1:0-14279 GCA_036023075.1 Gaultheria prostrata | reverse complement strand
TTGCAAAAGCTCTATCTGTTGTTGGAGTACAGCATACATCTCCGCCGTGATCACCGGAGGGCCATTGGTCCGCTCATCTCTTACGTTGTGTGATGCCATCGATCGAGTCTGCACCATATACGGAAAAAGTTCACCAAAAAGAAACTAAAACGTTCCCACAGACGGCGCCAGCTGATGACGCAATTTCTGGCGCAGCCCGACGGAGCACCTGCAAAACAGATGAGACTAAGAGCACCGGTGGTGTCAGCCAACCGGCCTCCGATGCCTAAGTCAGTATCTTTCGTGTGATAGGGTAGAATATTGCTTCGAGTATAGATAACTGGAACAACGTACCTTAATTAGGTTATTTGGAGTAGTTTTTATAGGCTATCGGAGTGGTTGAGTCCTTGTAGGACTTGAACTCTCTCCAATGCTTATCTTATTAACGCCTTTGGCTCAGAGGAAGCCTCTCGGGATAGGACTCCCAATGTCCCTAGGAGTCTTACAGATAAGTCACCAGACTTTGCGGGTTTTATCTTGATCTTGTAGAGGGAAGAGTTTGAATCTCAAACGAACTTCTAGACCCTTTGGGGTCGTTTCCCCTGCTAGGACGAGCTGTCCCCGTCCTCCAATAGTTCAGATCTGGCAGTCTGAGCTGCCCTTCAATAGCCGAGCTAGGCCTGCTGGTTTCGCTGGTGCACCTTTACTCCCCAGCCCTTGGGATGTCTACCGAGCTTCCCACTGTATTCCCTTTCTGACCGAGCTCTCCATACTGGGCTGGGCTCATCGAGGCCGAGCTGACCTTGTGGTCGATTTATCCTTATCAGTACGTAAGATTACTTGTAACTACACAACAAGTATAGTGCATTTATTCATTCCCGTGGTTTTTTCCCATTTAGGATTTTCCACGTATATCTGGTGTTCCATCTGTTTGATTGCTTTTCTTTTGTGATTGGTTTATATATAGATTAGTGTGATTTTTTATTGAGATATAAAACCTAGCAAATTAATTAACCTGGGCTGGCTAGGGTTTTTGAATTATCGTTTTATTTTTGTCACACCGCCACGTGTTTCCCGAAAGCTTTTTTAACGCCATAAACTTTTGGTGGGGTTCATAAATGTGTTTGTCACTTTGTGCGTACACTATGTATAGTAACATGGACCTCTTTTGATCGCCTAGGAGTATGATATTTACCTAGATATTCATAACATTTGAGTAGAAATTTATTGTAAAAATTAAAGTTCATAGCATACTAATGTTATGAACTAAATGTTGACGTTTACTATAATTTTATGTGCACGTCTATTGTACACAAGTTACCAGTTCAAAATTGATCTTATGAATTTGCAGGTGAGAGATGAATTTTTATGCAAAGCATAGTGCTCAATTTAAGAACGAAGAAGTGTATATCTTGCGCGCTCGCACACCCACACATATATATATATAGATGTCAGGCCAAATAATTGTAGTACTAGTTACCGAAAAAAGGAGTTTATTGTCTTCTATTGATCAAAATTTGGTTGTATGCAAGCTCCAAACTGCTTTTTTTTTTCAGTATATACTGACAAATGGGGGATTTCACCATTTGAGATCATTTTGCCACTCTGTATATACTCCCAAATGTACTTTCTCTTTTCTGTTTATTACATTAGAGGAATTTACAAAATGCCTTTTTTGATATATTTTTTTTTTTGGGTATCCTCAAATGCCTTTATTGCATAAATGGGTGTTTTTGTATTATAATTTTGTCTAGGCTAAGTTTATACTAAAAATACCGTCTTTCCACTGAGGTGAAAAGTATATACCGTCTCCTCTAAATGTCACATCAGCTGATATATGTGAGGAGAATGACTTATTGGAGAATACCGAAAATACCGCTGAAAAAACCAAAAATACCGAAATGCAATAGTGGAAACTTTGGCTTAGTATTTTGAAAGTAGAATGGTAAAATGGAAAAAAAATTAATAGCAACAGATTAGCTTGTTAATATGTAAGAACCCTTAGGTCCAATTTGGCCAAGACTTTGGGTGATTATAAAAAATTGAGGCCCTACCTGTTGTTAGTAGTTAGATCCTTCAATTTTTCTACTTTCTGAAATCAAACTCTTTTCATTAATTAAAATGACTCATTAATGTCTATTAAATTGTTGAAAAATTGTATTATTTTCAAGCCTTATTTTCCGGACCGGACAAATATTTTGGGACCAGGTAGTCTATTTTAAAAAGTTCAACGCAAACAATGAAAACCGTCATAAATGTAATTAAAATACATAAAGTAGTGCACCCAAAAAAATAAATGTGTCAGCTCTGCACGAGCCCATGCAAATTATGGTCAAGGGCTCAACCCCTGGTCACTACTGCCACATCCAATAATTTGATGTACAGTTAAAAAGTAGAAAAAAAGAATTAATTGTACCATGGATAATTAAATGGTTGTATATAATTCATCTGACTTCACAGTGGTCTAGACCGGCGAACAAGGTAGATTCACTGAAGCAGCATATGGGATAGTTCGCAATTCAATTGAATTGAATGTAATTTAATGAAAAAGAGGGGACCATTCGGTTGACGTTACCTGACTGGTTAATATTTACTCCCTCGGTCCCAAATTGCTAATTACTTTTAAGAATTTCGATTTTTTAACCAGACATGCAATAACTGTATTCACATTAAACAGACTTCATTAATTTCTAACAATGCTATTATATTTCAACTTTTGAATGAAATGGTTGTTGTTGGTAAATGAGTTATTTTGAAAGATTGAATAAATTTTGTTTTTGAATTTTCAAAGAGGACCAACAATTTTGAACAGTCAAAAACAATATAAGTGATAAGAAATTTGGAACGGCTAGAGTATTAGATTTGGGCTAACTTTTTATATCATTTGAACGTAATTTAATGAAAAGAGGGGACCATTATTCAATTAGTTGACGTTACCTGACTGGCTAAAACTCCCTCCGTCCCTTTTTAAATGATCCATACGGGAATACGTGCAATTTCAAACCCCTATAAAATAGATTTCTCTATATGATTTTTTTAATTTTTTTATATCAAATTAAAGTGCTCATTGAGTACTTTAATTTGGTGCAAAAAAAAAATTAAAGACGTTTTACGGATATGCCTTTTTTAACGTCCACAAAAATACACGTTTCCCAAACGGATCATTTAAAAAGGGACGGAGGGAGTACTATTTACTCACTCCGTCCCAATTTTTTTGTCCTCTTGCACTATTCATGGCACCTAAAAAAACTGTTTATATTTTTAAATTTATAATATTATATATATTCAATATGAATCTTAATTGATAGTTCTCAATGAGTTTTATTAAATAAATTTTTAAAATTGTCAAAAACATTATAAATTAAAAAATAATAAGCTATAGAAAATTGAAACACATACCCGTAAATAAACAATAAATTCAGGACAGAGTTATTTAGATTCGGGTTAAATTTTTATACTCTCTCTGTCCCAATTTGTTTGCTCATTACGAAACTACGTGCAATTTTCAAACTAAAAATTAATGTATTTATCAAAATAATTTTTGAATTTTTTTTGCACCGTATTAAAGTTTTCAATGAGATCTATCAAACAAGATCCATGTTGATTAGAAAACTATTTTTGCAAGTACATTTACTTTTTAGTTTGAAAATTGCTCGTAGTTTCGTAGTGAGCAAACAAATTGGGACGGAAGGAGTACCATTTTTTTTTTGTCGCGATGAGGGATCAATGACTTTTTGAGTCTATTCCGTAGTTTATCATCTCTGGTTCAGTTTCGCTGTCACTGGTCCATGGAGAGTTAATTGTCATCCAACCCTTTAAATTTAAGGTATTCATTATTTAGTCCTATCAAGAAGAAAGTTACAGGAAAGTGGAAACCATGTGGCCCCGATCCACTTTTTGGAACGCAATACTCCATCCGTCCCTTTTATAGTGTGTACATTTCCATTTTGGACTGTCCCTTAATAAGTGTCTGTTTTGAAAAGTTAGTGGGTACATTTTCTATTTTACCTTTAACAGTAGATTCATTTTTAAAAAGTTAGTAGGTATTATTATATTAATAATAGTAAGTAATTGAAAGTAGTTGTAAAAGTTGATTTGATAAAAAAATAGTTTGAATTCTTAGGTAACATACTTAAAAAGGGACGGAGAGAGTAGTTTTTTAAAAGAAAATATTCATATAACTTTTCAAGTTATATACAACGATATACAATCAACGAAAGCTTAATGTTGGTTATCAACGAAATCTTTAGTTTGGATTGTTTGAAATCGTTCCATTGGGTCTCGAGAATGCTTGTCGCCGAGTGGGATGCCAACTTGGTTGAAATTTGACTCCTCATTTTAATGTTTTTCTCTTGCCCTGTTTAATCTTGTATCTGCTTAATAAAATCTTTTTTTGCTGTTAAAAAAATAAAAAAATTCATTCCGAAAATCCGCAATATATACCAGTTTAACTGTAAAAGATTCTTAAGGCTGCAAAATTTTGAAACTTATACCAGAAAATGTCAAAGGACTGGAAAGTGGAAACAAATATTGTCTCATGCATGTCTGCATCCAAATGGAATCATTCAATTCTTTTCGCAGAAAGTCCTCCTTATGAGTTAGCAATCACATGAGTTGGTATGGATATTGTGCTGCAACTGTTCATCACAGTTTTTTTTTTTTTGGGCTATGATTAACCACTTTTGCAACAAACAGTAAAAATATCAATTACTTCTTTTTTACTATTTCGATAGCCGAGTATACAATATATAAGCTTACAGGTATCGTGATCAATTCCGAGGCTTTGAAATTAGTGACGGAGCAAACTTTTTCTGACACCAAAAGGTTTTTTTCATGTATCCCCAGAAGTCAAACTTGTGAGCTGAAAGAGTCAAGTGTAATATTCCCACTTCAGCTGACACTTATTGAGAAATCGGCCAAATCACAATGCACTTAACATGTGAAGAACAATCAAGTAAAGAACGTTAACAAACAGATTGCTCATTTTACCTGATTTTCCAGTTGTGTAACTAAGGCTAACACTAGTTTTCACTGTTTATCATTCGAAAAGTAGCACAGATTGTTGAGCATAACAATATACCATTATGTATCATATATAGTTTTACACCACCAATTACTGTTGTATGGATTTTGGAATACTGCCTTGGATCCCTACAACATAATCAGATGGGTCGAATTCCGACATAATTATTGAGTGACATGTAAATCAAAACCGAATCAGACTTCACGAACTCAACGCCCCACGGAGTTACGGCAATTAATTATTTTGCAATGATGGGAAATAGTGATGCCGACTATTGCACTTGTCGAAATGACATAATTGGCTAAAACTTCTTTTACTCTTAACATTACAATTACCTACTTTTAATCCTTTTTAATGCTGCCATGTGCCTCCTCCTCTATGATTCTATCTTAATGTACTTGCACATCTAGTGGGGGCCCTCGAAAAATTATCTAGTTAAATCGATCGCCGAGTATTGATTAGATAGTTGGGGACCAAAGTGTCATTGACAAAATTGTATGTACATCTAGGTTTATTATAATAAACGAGCTAAGTTTAACCGTACGTGTTAAATTATTTAATTTTAAGTTTTGCTCTTATAAAATTAACTGGTTTAAAGATGGTGTTTGGGTGCCAAAAGCTTCGATCGAGCGAATTAAATTGATAAAGTTAAAATTAATATATTTTAAAAAAATTAAAGAATCTCAAATTGCTTATTGGCTTCGCCAACTGGTTTAAAGTCTAGCTTATGTTTAAATTAATTAAAATAGTTTATATTACTCGAATAAGCTTTTAAGAGTCAAACATTTACATTAATTGCTTGTTTTTTTTTTGGGTAAATACATTAATTGCTTGTTATTCCATTTGTTTTATGACTATAACCCATATAAAGTTTGTTGATGAACAAGTTTTAAGAATGATTATCGACCGAACATTTATCTAACGACGTTTTTAAAATTACAGCGAAATGACGTTTTCAAATTCTTCAATCTTTTTCAACCAAAAAATCAATAAATTCTTGAATCTTTCGTTCCTCATAAGGATGAAAATGTTATGTCAACTTTTGAGCGTATTGCTTTCCAAAAATAGTTTGCAACAAACATTTCACGAAACTATATTTTCCAAGGCAAACAAAAAGAATGCGAGAAGTACCTTTAAATTTTATATTAGTTGGGGAATTACCTCTTGATATAACCTACAATATATAAACTTTTAGCAGCCAAAATAATAATTCAAATTTATTTTAGTTGCTCAAAATAGAGTGGCACTGATGATTGTGACCCTCAATTAAAAATGTATCTGAAAACAGAATCAAATAACCAGAAGGGTACTTGGATAATTTCAGACCACTGCAGGTAATTTACTACGGTGGGCCTATGAGCTCGTGGGGATGTATCCAGTATCCTCTCGTTTTGGCTTTGAAAAAGACAACCGAAAAAAGGGACCCATAGAAGCAAAATGCTTGAATGGGAAACTTCATAAGAGGTCCTTACCAAAAAAAAAAAAAAAAAACACTAAGGGCATCCCCCAAAAGTTGAAAACCCTTAATGGTGGGTAAAGGACATGGGGTCACACAAAATTGAATTCTCCTTCATCATTGCCAGCTCCAGCCCTTTTCTCTATGGTCCAAACAATTTTTTTTTTTTTTTTGCGTTAATGGAGATTGGAGGGTGTCCCGGGCTAACTTTCGCGCACTTTGATCTAAATTCTTACATTTCCTCTCACAACCGTTTTACATGATTACACGTAAGGGTGAGGTGCCTCAATAGTTGCTAGTAAGAGAAATCAAACCTGAGATCGTAGGATTCCATCTAGTCCCAAGTCATGACCACTTGCCGAACTCCTTAGTTTGTCCAAACATTGCTTTAATAACCCCTATTAAATAATTTCACTATACTTGTCATTTTACTCGTCCAAGTGGCGATATGTTTGTCCAATGGAATAAATATAAAGAAATCTATAAAAAGGAAAAATATTTTTTTTGACAAAAAAGAAATAGGTATTGAATCTCGAGACTTTGAGCATGCTCTTTAATCAAAAATATATGGTGGCTCCAACCAAAAAGAGAAATTAAAATATGATAGTTTCCTCTCTGTGGGGATTTGTCCAAAAGAAAAAAAAAAAAAAAAAAGATACTGTATTTTGATCAAGGGGATTTATAGATAGTTGTACGCATGAAACACGATTCTAACTATAGTTATTTTCTCATTGTTTTGACTTGTCTCGTTACCTAATGTTGAAGCCCAATAAGGCACAAGCGCCGTAAAAATGATGATAAAGCGGTATTTGTTCGTCTATATACACTTCTTGATTTGTTCTCCATTAAAATTGATAAGCGTATGTAACAAATCTTTATGAAAGACATAAAATTTGTATGTCGTGCTTGTTTCGAATTTGTTCTTGTTTTCTTCTTGCATTTGCGTGGGTAAGGAACGAATAAACGATAAAAGAAGTTTTGAAGGAAATTAAGGAAGAGGAGTCTTAGTTACACACACACATATATATATACATATAGAGGATCTTATAATGGCTCTCTTACATAGCTTATGTAAGGGATAGCTTATAATATATATACATATAGGAGGAAGATCTTATAAGGGCTCCCTTACATAAGCCTTATGTAAGGGATTTGTCGTTCGAGATTGAATTTAAATGATCCGAGACAATCCGAACCGTTAGATGTGTTTAAAACATGTTTTTAAGGTCCAACGCGAGGATTCGTAAAAAAAAAATACCCGGTAGGGCTTGATCCAATCAGTTTTTGAAAAAACGCTATGTATAACGTTTTTATCGAAAAATGCTTGGATCAAGCCCTTTCGGGTATTTTTTTTTTTTGCGAATCCACGCATTAGACCTTAAAAACACATTCTAAACGCATCTAACGGTTCGGATTGTCGAAATTCAATCTCGAACGAAAAATCCCTTACATTAGCTATGTAAGGGAGCCCCTATAGGATCTTCTCCATATATATATATATATAAGTTGATAATCAAAGAATTTCGATTCTCTAGATGACCATTTCTAATCTCCAAATAGAAGATTGTAATTGCAAAAGAAAATATGTTTTTTTTTTTTATCAACCAAAAGAAAATATGTTGGCTTCCAATGAATTGAAGGTCCAAAAGAGTCCTACGTACAAAGGACACAATATTTACTATGAGTCAGTTAAGAGTTAGACGCATCTTATTTAGGGTGCATGTGATTGCATTAAATAACCGAAAATATTTTTCACCATCTTTAATTATGCTTTTCATGTAGGGTTACAATAGCTACGCTAGTTCTATGTAAGAAAAAAAAAAGGCATTTATTCATTAGTACTGTTAATTTTTACTTTCGCTTACCGGGAAAAAAAAAAAAAAAAAAAGGTAGCTATAGTATGTACTCACTGGTTGGCACAGTCGTAATCAGCTAATAACTATTGGATTTAATAAGTTTTGGTCTTGCGTTCGACTCCAACCTGGGTATTGCCTGCTACGATCAATTCATGTGTTGGACCAGTGCATGTATGGAACTCTCCCAAAACTTTATCTGGCCCCACTTCACGAGGATAGCAGAACTCGTCCCGAGAATTAATTGGTTTAATGGGCTGGATACGGAATCATCTTACGAATTATTTAATTACGAAGGCACCCAATTAACTTTTAGCTTCGCTTGTACTAATTTTTTGCGTAAGATGCCAAAGGACAAAACGATGTTAGGGTGTAAGTAACATCCCAATCAATGGCAGAAGTAGGAAGGGGCTAAGGTCGGCTACAACCCAAGTGGAATTTTTTTAATTTTTTTTTATTTTTCATATGTAAAATTTTAGCCTAATTTAATTTAGCCAACCTCATTTGTTTTTTAGCCCAACCCATTGAGGAGAGACAAGCGAGGAGAGACTAGACACAAAAGAAGATATAGGGAGAGAGGAAGACAGATATGTGAGATCAATTGAAAATAAGCTTTCGTCACTCAAAAATTCAGCCATGGAGATTTCTTTCTCTTGTTGTTCTTTTGTATAATCATCCTTTCCCTCTCTTATGGAAGCAAAGAAGTAATTGCTAGATAGGAATCAAAGATAAGAAGTAATTGCTGATTGTTATACATTTATCATTTTTGAATTGCTAGATATATACTAGGAGACAAAGACTAAGCTGTGAAATGATAGAGTAGGTGTGTAGGTTTTATTCTCTACTCAATGGAAAATTCTTGGGTGCAGAGCAAGCACCACGTGCCCTTGCTCTGCACGGCATTCAAACCGTTGAAAAGTGTTTATGACAACTCAGATGTAAAGGGATGTTTTGAATTTTTTACATTGAAAATTTACGGCAAAAAATGTGGGTTTTCCAAAATATTTTTGGACGGCAGTGATGCCGTGGGCACCACGTGGCCTTATCTACCCGGTATTGAAAAATTTCTTGCAAGCAATATGCATGACAAAAAAAAAAAAAAAACACTAGGTTCCCCCGAATACTTCACAACAGGCCACCACCTTTTAGCTCTTGACCCTTAAAAAGGATGTGGGAGTGAAACTCTCAATATACCCTTCTATTTCACTAATTGTTCACACAAGACCATCTCCCCTAATAGCTCAGAGCCTCATACTGTCAAACCCTCCTCGAAAGTTTTAGTTTCCATCAATCAATCAATCAATCAATAATATAAAGCGTGAGACCCATCTACTGTTCATCATTTGCGGGTCTATCCATAAAAATATAATATATCCTTCTTCCAGTGCGGCTTCTGTAGTGTTTTCCTTTGTTAGATCTAGCTATGATTTTCTCCAATCTTCCCTCTCCCAAGTTTCGTAATCCCACTTGATCACTTCTCTTAGGTTATCATTATGACATATTTAAAACCAAAATGTTGTTAAAGTTAGCAATGTTTGGCCTAAAAAATACTTACAATGGAATACTCAAACTTAGCAACATCTTAACTAATACTCAAATTTTGGCATTTGCATATTCAAAGTTATCAACATTTTCACAATAACTAAGTTTAGTGGACCCCACCTCTCTTCAATTAAATACATCCATCATACACAAAAACCTTCTCTCTATTTTATCTCTTCCTTTTTCAACAATGCTTTCAAAAAATTATTTTTTCAAAAATTATTATTTTTAAAATGTTACTTTTCAAAAAATATTTTTTTCCAAAACTCATTGTTTTTCAAAAACTGCTTTTTTTAAAAACAGTTTTTTTCTCAAAAACTGTGAAAAATGTATTTTTTTTCAAAAAGTTTTTTTCCTCGTAAAAACTATTTTTTTTTAACTTTTTGAAAAGAAAATAGTTTTTAAAATAGTTTTTTTATATAATTTGAAAAGGTAATGTAGCACTCAATTTTGATTATACCATTGTTGACTTCTACGTTGTTAACTTTAACAATCCTCTAAATGAATACTCAAAAGGTGATGTGACAACTTTTGAGTATTCAAGTTTGAGTATACCATTGGTGCAAACATAAAAACAAGCTTTTTTATGTGTGAACATCAAAGTTTCATCCGTAGGAGTAGTATTTTTAAATTTGCAGATAATACATTCTCGAGTAGTCAAATTACATACTCCCTCCGTCCTTTTTTAAGTGTGTTATCTCGTAATTCCAACTTATTATCTCTCACATCAACTTTTATAACTTTTACATCTACTTTCCACTACTTACTCTTATCAATATAATAATACCCACTAACTTTTCAAAAAGGAATTTACTTTTAAGGGCAAAATAGAAAATGTACCCGCTAATTTTTCAAAACACACACTTAGCATATCCCAAAATTCTACACTATAAAAGGGACGGAGGAGTACTAATTATAATTAGTATCCTACCTACAATAATATATTAAAAATATTTTGAATCAAAAGTCAAATGCTAGGCCCGCGGCCTACACTATTAATCTAAAGTGGGGATGTCATTGTGTTGGATTCATAATGTGAATAAGAGTTAAGTTTGTGACAACCACACTTAGACATCTCATTAAAATGGCTTGATTTGGCAAAAAAAAATTAAACCTGTTTTTTGATTTTTTGGTTTATATACCAATAACCATAAAACTCCTTTGGATCAAACAAGTGGATTATTAAACACGTGTCATCAAAAAACTAACACCGGCTTTTTTGCCAAAAGACCCTGGTTTATTGGCCCCCAAAAAAACCAAAAAACAGGTTTAATTTTTTTTTGCCAAATCAGGCCTAAGCTCCTCTGTCCGAAATTTGTCTCATTATTCCTCCTTTTCAAGTGTTATTTGCATCCATGTGACAACGAAAGCAAACCAAGAGCTTGTAGCCTAGCGGTTATCCCCTGATTCTCCCATAAGCGAGACTAGTGTTCGAGTCTCGGCAGAGGCGTTTGAGGTTTAGAGCTGTGGAAATCTTCTAGACCCCCTCTGAACTAGCTCACTAACTCCTCGGCTAACCCCCACTTGATATATATCAGATGGAAAAAAAAAATGAAACAATGAAAGCAAGGCTTTATTTTCCTCATTGTCATGCAAGCTGGTTGTTGCGTAAGTGAGAGGGCAGAAGAAACTCTTCCACAGACCTTAGGCCTCCCATCCCACAATTGTCATGAAAGCAACTTCATGTCATAATGTAGGCCTTCATTTTTTTTGTTTGGTCCTCGTCAATTTAGACCTCGTTGAGAATATTAGCCTTGTCCAACATAATGTTAATCAGATACCGTCTGATATTTTTTCGGAATACATTTGTATATCTTGAAATAGTATATCACACAATATTGGTTTAGAAGGGTGAAAATTGTGTTGAACACGTAACACGATATCTGGAAAGACGCGTAGATAAATATTAGCAAAATTTGCGACTTGTGAAAATTATTATCCAAACCCAATGGGTTGAAAATTAGATTGACTGAAAATTACTTGAACCCGTGCTCAAGGACTCTGTAAGAGAGTAAAAATATCCCGAACACGTGGCACTCGAGAAAATGAGATGCGTGGAGAAATGTAATCGAAATTGGACTAAAAATAAAATTACTCAATAAAATGGACCGATGGACCTCACCGATGGAGCCTGGAGGTGTCTCGATGGTCCAGTCCGGTGGGCCTCAACCTGATTGATTGAGTGAACCGGATGGGGCAATGCCGAATAAGCTAAACCGACTGGGCCATACCTGATGTGGGTATGAGGAAGCCCAAACCGATCGGGCTAATGCCGATGGGGTACCTGCCCATTACTTTACATCCCATTTCTTTTATGCATTAATGAGACTCATTGGCTGTTCTACTTTTTCAAGTCAGAACCAAGTGAGGCAATGCGGTGATCAATTCAAGTCACAAAAAATTCATTATTTATTATTATATAGGAACATCTCATTGTATTGACTTTGACCTGACGCGGCTCGGCCACGGTTCAACAAATTCAAAATTAGGCCGACATGTGACCCGATTGTGTCACGGCCTATTTCATTCAAGTCCTTGGATAAGAGGTGATAACGCGGGGATCGATTATGATAGCCCGGAGAATGGGAACATGATGAGGATAGATGTCGACTCTCAAATAGACCCGGACGATTTGGTCCGCCCTGGTCAACTTGGCAGGACCGGAGGGGAATCGAGATGGTCACGACCTCACCGTCATCGGGATTACTGGAGATTTTTTGGTTTGGTGGCTAAAGACAGGGGTTCGTCGCGGAGAAGCACCCGCGAAGTAGCATCCGCAGGGGTACTCGCAGAGTAGCACCGAGTAGCACCCGCGGGACCCTCCCACAGGTATTACGGGGTCTGTGGCCTGACAGTATGGAAGGAATATTCGCGCACTATTTGTGCGACATGTGTCCGGACTTTATTAGTCCACTCGGCCTGGAGGAGAGTGCCTTATAAATAAGGCATTCTCCCCTCATTTGCAGAGGGCAGTTAGACGGATTCAAAGTGCGATTCTAGAGAGAGAAACACTCTTTTAGAGAAGAAGTCGCACTTGATTCTTGCTCTAATTGGGTAACGAATTCCTGCCAAGGGTTCTTCCCTACTATTTTGCCTTGTTCTTTACCAATCCACAGATTCTCCACTTAGTCCATTCTCACTAATCGTCTACTATTCTTATCCCTAGTCAATTTAATCTTGATTTACGTACCCAAAGATTATTTCCTTTGTACAATTGGATTAAAACTCATTTTTAAAAAAAAGATAATTGTGTTTTAAAAGTATATCAAACGATATTCCATCCATAGATTTTTGGTGTTGATGTCTTGATGAGGCCTAAATATTGATGTTTTCGATTATTGAAGTAGGTCACGGAGGGGCCCGATGTACTATTTTACTTTCTCCGTCCCAATTTGTTTGTCAATTATTTCATTTTCTTCTACGTCTTAAATTACTTATATCTTTCGATCTATAACGTTTTTGACGGTTTTAAAAACTTTGTATAATAGAATTAATCGTGAACTATCAAATAAGATTCATATTGTATATATATTTGGAAATCAATATTAAAAGATATAAGCGATCGAAAGCTGACACAATTATTAAAAATTGACAAACAAAATGGGACGGAGAAAGTATTGGTTTGCGTTTTTCATTTTGTAGGTTTCGTTTGTAATTATTAGTGCAAAAGATGCTTGAACGAATCAATATGCACAGTGGCGACGCCAATGTACATCACTCAACAAAAAAACTCGTAAAAATTACTGAGGGTACATGTATCTCTATTCTTTAACCAATGGTAGCATGACACCACTCCCAATATCTGTTGAACCCATGTATAAATCTTTGGATCTATGCTGTTTCTACATTTTATGGCAGACTAGCAAACTTAAATAAAAAGGTAAAGACCTACTAAAATACAAACAGAACAAACATGTGCAGAGAGACAGGTCTGGGCAACCTATGTTAGTAGGCTTTAAAGGACTACAAGTAGTAACTTTAATTGGAGATTAAAAAAAAAAAAAAAAAGGACAACTATTCCTACAATTTACTCCTACTTTAATGGGCCACTTAGTCAAAAATCCAAAATATTTGACATTTTTAAAGGAAAATATAAGAAACTTTTGCAATCAAACATAAAGACAAGGGTGATGCATTATTACTAAAATACCCTCATGCAAAACTAGTTAAGTGTCACTAATTTTTGAAAGTTGAAAAATAAAAAAAATAAAAAATAAAAACTCTCATGCCCAGTCAACCACCACCCCACCTCCGGCGACCACTTCCGGCCCACCACCACCCCCATCTCCGGCGACCACTTTCCCGCGACCAAAAAAATTAGTGAAATGTCACTAATTTTTAAAAGTTTAAATAAAAATAAACAACTCATACGTCCGGCCGACCACCACCCCACCTCCAGCGACTACTTCCGGCTGACCACAACCCC